>JASAMY010003219.1:0-29408 GCA_030248085.1 Paralinhomoeus sp. GSCO2_6 | reverse complement strand
GCGCGTCTGTACGATATTACAATACTACAGCAAATCCTCCAATTTGTGCTTTGGGGCGGTCAATAGGAAGAGGCACCATAATTTCAACATCGAATATTCGAGAGGGAATGCTATGTAGTTTGGGATAAAAAAATTGCCCATTTTACAGTGTTTTGGTCATTTTTCCCCCATTTAATGGTTGATTTACCTACTAATTGTCCGTCCCTTATTATTGGGTGTAGCTACATATACACCTCTCATGTTTGCCTATATAAGACAAACATATTGGGCTTTGGGCTATTGGGCAAACACATAACATAAAGTACGAGGTCATAGAGCATATCCTACCACCAAGGTACTATGTATGTTAGACGAGGGACTTATATTTAAACTCTCGCCTTCCCAGAAGCTCGATTGGAGGGGTAGGGTACTATTGGAGGCACTATCGTAAAATTATTACGGTATTCATCCCTCACCCGCTGTCGTAGCGCCTGTCCGCCCTCGCAGTTCTCTCCAGTGCGGCAAGCGCGCCAGTAGCAATAATAATGATGGGCCCAAGGATTGGCCGACGGGTGCCAAACTTAGGGTGCCAAGTGCAAGCGCCGCAAGGGACAGGACGAAAAAGGACATAAGGGTGCCAAAGGACATAAGAAGTGTCCAGTATTGTTTGGCACCTTATGTCCTTGGCGCCCCTGTTCTCCTTGGCGCCTTTGTACTGGCGCCCCTGTCCTTTGCCGCCTGTCCTTGGCGCCCCTGTCGCCACACGCCTCCAAAGCCCCAATGTTTGTAGTAACGCACCTAATTGTCCCAGGTAAACTCGCGAGCCAGCTGTATGTACGCCGAACGGTCTGTTGATACGCGCGCGCACGCGCACGCGCGCGCGCGCACGCAGGCACGCACGCACGCACGCACGCACGCACGCACGCACAACACCTGTTTCGGAGGATGGAACTGCTCGAAGCCGGGGTAAAGGACCCGCACGGGATCGCTGGCCTTGTTGGCCACGCTCACTCCACGCGTCGCCAGGTGATAGGTCTCTTTCTGTACGTTACGATTGGGGTTGGGATTGGCGTTGGTGTTTCCAACACCGTCGATACAAGCCACTACCGTGGCGGACGTGAGGTCGATGGCGCCGGCCTTGCAGCGGTCAATTCGTCAGGGTACTCGTCGACACGTAGGTGTGGCCGCTGTCTTCGTTGAAGAGCAACTTGACGAAGCGACTCCACTCGAGGCGCTGCGTCTAGGAGCAGACGGCGCTGCTCAATTTGAAATTGTGATTTTACAAAATCGAGTGGTACTGTAGATCGGCTACCCCCTTTTGCGCGCTCAATGTATCCGCTAACTTCCTGACTGATGATGACGTGAGTGTCGTCCTGTCGTGGCCAAAATGTCAAACAAAATGCAAAATTTGCATAGAGGTTCGAAAAAAAGTACTATCTGCGAACAAATTGTTCTGAATTATACATAATTGTTTTTACCCACATGACTGAACGATCGCGGTGGTTCCTAGGCGCCCCTTAGAATGTACTCAATTTTGTCGCCTCTACACCTCCGCGGATCCTCCGCACGCAGCACATTCTCTCTCAGGTATCCAAACTTTTTTCGCGGCGAAGAACAAGTAAAAAGATGGCGCTGCGTCATTCATAGAAACTGCATCAAATTGTTTTAGTTTTAGTTGAGCCCCGTCAAACCTACAGTATCGCTCAACAAACCCCTATGGTAAGCGTGCTCTTTCTTTGGTACATACCCTTGCATGCAGCGGCTAATTCTAAGGCTTTGGAAGCCGAGACCTACCGATTTGGTTATGTGACTGGGCGGCGCCGCCGCCGAAGCTCCAACTATGGTTGCCAATACGAGCCACTTGAGCATCTTCAATTGAATCACTAGCGAAGCAATGCCGACACGTAGTGTTGTTGACTGTTGAAAGGATTGAATTATGACAGATGATCAGCTTTTTCCAGTTATATACAAGCTTGGAAAGCAAATCCGAGGCGGATTTCCTTTCACGCACAGAAAAGAGAATTGTTGAAATGATCTCGTCATAGCTCGGATTCTGTTAGAGCTCATATAAAGTAACCTATGAATAATATCGTGCACAGACAGCAGACACGGGCAAGAAGGTGAAGTGATAATACCAGAACGTCCCTGATGAGACAGCCTACGCGCAGCGCAGCGACAATGGGTAGTGGAAAGCGGATCCCCCAATGCCTACCCTTAGATAGCGCGCGGTGTAGGTGTGTGTGTGTGTGTGTGTGTGTGTGTGTGTGTGCGTGTGTGCAATGCGAAGTGCAAAGTGCAAAGTGACGAGTAATTTATATATCAATTGTATTTTCATGTCGTAACAACCCTAATAATACAATACTGCAACATGTACGCGCTACTTTTTGAATTGATTACCTATATTTAACTTTTGAATGACTGAACGGCTCTTGACGTTTATGGCTCGAAAATGGACTTGTCCGTCAGCGGATCGAACGTGCCTCAGAACCGCGTTAGCGACCCACGATGGCGATGCACAAGGCCAAAGGATTTATTTGTCTCGCACCCTGCCAATCTTGAGATGTTGCCGATTTTATCTGTTTTCAAGCAGACGTCTTTAGTGACTTAGTCGTATCTTTTCTTGACCCCCTATCTTGAAAAAGTGCTTTTGTTGAATTTTGTTGATAGAAACCATGAATGACACTAACCAACACGGCAATTTCAGTGTGCAACGCTAGTCACGCGACCAATGCAGCCTTTCACAGCTGACTGACTGACGGTGTGGTCGATCTCGATCGCTTTTCTTCAGTCATTCGGTGACAAGGACGCCGCTGGATCGGGCGAGGTCGTCGCCGATGGGCTCGAACGGCGTGCCGAGGCAGTCGTCGCGGCCCATGAGCTGCTCGAGGAGGCCGAAGTAGGCCTTGCGGTTGCGCGGCTGACCGATGCCGTGGCCCTCGTCGGGGAACATGACGAAGGTGATGTCGATGCCGTTCTTGCGCACCGCGCGCGACATCAGCTCTGCAACGACGCAGCGCTCCCTCAACGCTGCACGCGCCCGCGCACGCATGCACGCACGCACGCACGAACGCACGCACGCACGCACGGACGCACGCACGCATGCATGCATGCACGCACGCACGCACGCACGCACGCATGCACGCACGCACGCACGGAACTGTAGGTCTCGCTCGAATTTTGTGGTTCCTCCGGCTTTTGCAACGTTAATAAAAAAATCACCCTAAATAAAAAAATCACTAGTCATAGTGTGGCCGTCGAAAGCCAGCATGGCTCATGTCATCTCAACCGACTACACACTCCGTTTAATTGTAGAGCAGGACCTGGATTTTTGATCGGGACGGAGGGTGTCGAACTTGCCGTGCGCAAACAGCATGGGTCCCTTCACCTCGTCGGCAGAGTAGAGGGGCGACGCCTCGCGCAGCAGCTTGCGACCTGCGTCACGGATGAGCTCTCACCATTAGCCCTGCTTGACAAAATCAAGGACGCGACCTTCCGGAGTCGAGGGATTGCCAACGCGGGACTCCCAGACCCGGCCGCTCTCTCCTCAGAGACCCGCGGGTCGGCACCTCCCTCCTGATTCGGGGCCGATCAAAAAGGATGGGCCCTGCGGCACTGACGCCGCACTTGAACAGCTCCGGGTCCTTGACCATCGCCACGTTGACCTCGTAGCCTCCGTCAGCCATAGCCGCCGATCGCCACCTGGAGAGAGTCAAGCGTCTCTGACGTTCCATGTGCATCTCGCGTTCCATGCGTTCCATGTGCACGACGCGCACCCGGTCGGGATCCGTGTAGCCGAGTTCAACGGCGCGCTCTACACAGTCGACGATGTCGTCGTGCATCCTCTTGCTCCACTCGAGGTTGCCCGCGTTCACCCAACTACGTCCGTAGCCGGTAGAGCTGCGGAAATTGCACTGCAAATACAGAGGTGCTGCTGCAGGCCACCGATTGAGCGCACGCTCCGTGTTGATCCGCGACATCTTACGTTGAGCACGCCGATGCCGCGGTCTGCGAACAGCTGATATGGCGGGACGAATCCATATGGCTCCCCCTGAGCCACGGCCCACCGTGCGCCGTCGCGAGTGTCGGCAGCGGTCGCGTCGGCGGCCTGTCGTCGCCCTGCTCGTGCCAGAAAGCAACAACGGCGCTGCACGACGACGCCGACGCCAAGCCAGCCAACCATGTGCGGCACGGTGAAGGAGCACTGCTCGTCGAGTGGCCGTCCTGGTTCTGACGTTGAAGTAGTGCACCTTGGAGAAGGCGTACTGGAGCAGCGTCGCCTGCTCGTTGAACAGCGTCGTCACCGTCCTCGTTGGCGCGTCGTAGACGTAGAAGTCGCGCGGTCGGTCGTCGCGCACCCAAGCCACGAGCAGTTGCGAGAAATCTACGTCGGCAACGTTGCGTACGCCGAGCTGTCGAGGTCGACGCGGACGGACCGGTGCTGTGCGACGCGATGTAGGGGTGCGCCGTTCGTCCTGGATGGCTCTGAGGGCGTCGACGTGCGGCGCGAAGTCGTCGTCGACGGCCCGCATCAGGGGCTCGCCGTTCGCCTGGTAGACGGCGAGGAGGCGGTCGCCCTGCAGCAGCGGCGTCTCCAGATCCGCGTTCGAGTTGATCGTCGACTCCGCCAGAACGCGGTAGTCCTCGTAGTCGGTCATGCTGTGGCTGACCACAGCGTCTGCAAGCAATCCGGATTTACTGTGGCGAACGAGCTATCGAAAATGGCTGAATGCAGCATGTGAAAACGCACTGTATTCGGTGGTGACCGCCTCGAGCATGATGAGCCGGTTGTTGCTCACGGCCACAAAATTCAAATTCCTTCTAAAAATTGCGAGAGCGCTTCATTCATCGATTCGTCACCTGCAGCAGCCCAATCCGTGGTTATCACCCGTAGTCGACAGAGAGACTCTTGTAGTCTTGGAAGCTGTCCCTCGAGAAGTCGTTGCGGACTTTGATGTTGAAGTTGGCTTCGTCGTCGACGACGATGATTGCGCGCGGCTGGAGGTTCTCGTCGTGCACGTACGACCTCAGCAGCACGTTCGTCTCCACCACTTCGTCAGCGAGCCGGACTCCAAGTCCAGAGTGTAGAAGTCGGTGTAACTGGAAATGCGAGGCGTTTGCTCGGCAGTGCCGTCATCACCTAGAGTCGTAGGAGCTCTGTACCGCGGGTCTCTGCTGCTGCTGACGGCGGCCGCCTTGGTGGGCTGTTGGGGAGAGAGGGCAATGATGCGATGCAGCAGAGTGGCCGGAGAGGTCAGTCGCACTGCCGTCGCCGTCTCGTCCGTCGCGTCCACTTTGAAGAGGAAGTAGCGGTTGCCGTCCGCCTCGACGCTCTGCATGAACAGCAGCACGCCCTTCATGTACGTCCACTGGTGGTCTAGAGGGACCGCGTCGTCAGCGCCGCGCCATCCGATCTAGCGGCGTATCCTCTACGAACAGTAGACCGAAAACTTGGTCGCAGTCGTGACTTGGCGCTCCTTGCCGACGGGCGCTCCGTCGTCGTCGAGGGGCTGCACGAAGACGTTGTCGACGCCGTCGACGGCGCGCCGGTAGGCGAGGAGTCGGCCGTCGGGGCTGAGCTGGACGCCGCTCAAGTCGGCGCCGCCGTCGAAGAGCGCCGCGCGCGGCATCAGCTCGCGGCCTTTTCCCCGCCGACGAATGCACGCGCTCGAGCCGGCCACGGCCACCGCCAGGAAAATCAACGCACGCAAAAGCGCCATCACTTCCAATCAAAGACCCTGGTGTGCTGCGGCTGTCAAACGGCTAGTTATTATAAAGGTTCTTATCAACAGTACGTGTGGCGTGTGTGACTTGCCCTAGCGCGTGCTTCCATCGAATACAACGTTGTGCTGCATTTCGTGGAAGCGCTTCTTTGACAGTGCAAGTTCAGTGCTTCCTTGACACAATCAGGTACATAGCATGTGCTCCTACAAGTTGCGCGGGAGCGCACGTTATGCTTCACTCAGTCTTTCCTTGTTTTCCAACATATTTTATGGATACAATCGTTCTTAAGGCAATGAGTAGAAACCGCCACTTTTTGGTGTAAGGACAAAGCAGCACGTGTGACTACGAGACGTTCTTGTGCGCAGGTTGTCAAGGAACAAGACCTCTTGCGTTGAACTTTGCTCTCTGAAACAGGTGCAGTAATAGCCGACTATTCTTATTCTCAGAAAGCAAATTGTACTGCTGATGTATGGTTACTCACTCTACTAGTGAATAATGGGAAAAAACGGGAAACGATCCGATTGTGTTTTAGTTCTGAAACGACACTGTTCCGATCGGTTGCGTTGAAAAGCGTCTGGCTGTTGCCAAACGTAAACACGGCTCACTATGCTATTGTGAAGTGGGTTCAATTAACACCATATGCCGGTTGTCGGCTGGGCTGGGCAAAGGCGCGTTTCAATAAACGGTTCCCAGCCGACTTCTTCAGTCAAAATAATGCGGTTCGCTAGCGCCGCGCTCTGAAAGAGACGCGGAGAGACATGTGACATGTACGGCGGGGGGCTAACGGACACGACACACGACCCCGAGTGGAGCGTTTTGTTCTCTTCCTCCGCCCCCCCTCCCTTCGTGGGCGGCGGGGAATAGAGTCAGGGAGATTGATTGATTCTCCGCCGACATGAGGCGGCGCCGTCAAAAGTCCGCCCAAAGGCTCTCGGCGCCGACTGAGGAGGCGATGAGGCGGCAGGCCGACCGAGTCGACAAGCCGCTCCCGGCCGCCGACGTCTGCTATCGCGGACGCACGGCTCGCATCAAAGTAATATCGAGAGGAGGAGAACCGTTTTTGGAATGTCCAGCAGAGTGAATCGGAGAACGAAGGCGTCGTTTCAGGCGCTCAGCTGCTCGTTGGGCCTTCTGCATCTGGCGGCCGTACTCGCCGCCGCCGCTCTCGTTCTCTACGTGGAACTGCCGCTCTTACACTCGGTCTGAATCTGCGAACTTTGGCACAATCTACCTATACCCCGAAATCTCTCTAATTTTTTTTAGAATCGTGCTCAGTTTGTCGTCATACATATTGGCTTCGTTTTGGTGTTCACGGCCATGAACGTGGCCACGTTGGCCGCCTACTGGTTGGGTGTGGTCATGGAGAGCGCCGCACTTCTCATGCCGGAAATGGTCGCCGTTGTGAGTGTTTCTGTAAACAAAGAGGGTATTGTATCTTCCGCTACCGACAAAAATTGTAAGAGCGATTTTATAGGTGTTTCTCATGTTTTGTTCCATGATCTTTTGCATTATTACCGCTGTCACGCGACTCATTCTCAACGTCTGCTTTCCACTGACGGCGGTCCTCTGTGACCTGGACGATGCGTACGCAGGTAAATCGTTCGTGGCACAACATTACGGCGTTCGAAAACGAATTTCGACTGGCAGGTCTGAGCATCGCTCTGTTCTCCATGGTCGCCGTGACCCTGCCGATCGTCTGCTTCCGGCGCATGCTGACCTGCTATCACTACTTCAACGCCAAGGCCGCGCGGCTGCTCACGCCTCAGACGCTCGTCTATCAGACGTCGCTCTACGCAAAGGCCAACTCTAGGCGAAGAAGATCCCGTCGCTGACATTCAGCCCCGTATGAGAAGTTGGAACTACACATGTTGTACGTGATGTCTGCAGAGCGCCACTTTCAGCTCCCGTCGACGCCCAAAAAATGCTCAAGCCCGTCGATCGACAGGGAACCTTTGTACAGAGGTGCACGACAGAGGCTGCGCCGAGGGCGGGCGCTGTAGCGCGCAGGGCGAGATCACTACTCCTTGCTGCTGCTGAGGTCCTCCTTGCTGGTGGTGTTCGCGTGCCTCGTCCACTTCTTCCAGCGGTTCTTGAGCTTGCGCAGTCGACTCTGACGGACGACGTCGACGTGACTGCAGCTGTTGCTGCGCTTGCGCGTCGCGAGCGCGCCGGCGCTGCCGCGGACGAAGCGGATCGCCTGCCGCTCCTCTTCCTCGTCCTCGTCGTCGTAACCGGTCAGCGCGGCGGCAGCACGCGCCAGCAGCCGGCGCTCGGCGAGCAGTCGTCGCAGGTCCTCGACCTTGGCCTCCCGCGCCCGCGCCTCCTGAGCGGCAGCCTCCGAGGCCGACGGCAGCGACGCCGACGCCGCTATCAGCGCTTCCGCCGGCGCCGCGACCGACGCGCTCCTAGAGTGGCGGGCGAGCAAACATTCTGCGATCCATTGCAGGCAGACATCGCGCGAAGAGTACTAGCACTAGCAGAGGTCGTACCGTTTTCTGCGTGGCGCGCTGTGCGACGCGCAAGCTTCTCTGCTCCCTGCGGTGTTCGACCTGGAGCGGATGTGGTCGGCAGAAGGTGGCAGTAGGTTGTCGGAGCTTCCAGCGCGTCGCGCCTTCTTGTGTCCGCAATGCTGATGTGTCTACTTTATCGTGAGAAATTTGGTGTTTTAAAGATCCCATCAAGAACAATTCATGCATGCAACAGAGACGTAGACGATAATGAGAGCAACTTGCGTGTATGCAGTGTCCACACGTGTGCAGTACCTGCATGTATGTGTGTACCTACATATTTTAGATACCCTTTACACGTGCGTAGAGTCAGTTCCACCTTTCTCAGTGTATCAACTCAAAGTAGACACATGCGAAGAGCCGCCAGATCTGTGTTCCATATGTTTGGCGAAGATTGGCGTGAAGAGGGCCATGCTTTGTGGAACGGATTGTGGAAGGCTGCTGGTTCTGTCGTCACTATCGATCCTTCAACGATATTTTTTATTGCGATTTTGTACACTAGCTGCGCTGACGAAGCGGCCCCGCTAACGCAACGTGGAGTGGTTGGCTAGCTACTTGGGCTACGAGCTACATCGGCGGCACAGTGTATCCTTGGTCACGCTTCCTACGCGATCAATCGCACGTCACACTCACGATAGCGCAAACTGCTTCCCCAACGACATGGAGAAATCTAGGAAGGCGGCGCTTCACCAGAAATAGCAGCTGCTACATATATGCAACCTTCGAACGGGACAGCGGAAGTGGGGGGGGGGGCGGTGTGATTGCTGGCTGCCGTAATATGCCCTCTCGCATGCGTCTTTAGCCAACGGTCCAAGCTCCATAGCCTGCAGCGGCAATCTTGAATGGACCAAGATCTACACACTAGAAATCGATCGCCGCACGATTCGGAAGCAGCTGGGCACTGATAAACTGGGAACAAACATAGGACGAGGGTGTAACTGCAATTGCTCAAAGACCGGAGGCGTTGTTTGTAAGCTGGAAGGAACCGGCGTCAAAGTGGACAGCCGTCTGCTCGGTAGATGGATGCCGCGTGGCCGCCACGGACTCTGTTCGAGCCGCTATAGCTGCGCGAAAGCGCCGCCTTTCCCCTCCCTCCTGCCGAGTCTCCCACCCGAGGATGGATGATTCGAGTGAGCAGTTGTTCGCGGACGGCGGCCGGCCCACGCCGCTCGAGGGTGCCATTTAACCGGCGTAATTGGATCCAGGTTGGCGAATCCTTCAGGGCCATTCTCCAGCGAATGGCTAGAATTCGCGTCAGTCGCTCGCGAAACTCTTTCAACGGCCCACGGCTGTATTGCGTAAAAACGGACGCCCGAGTAGTCAACAACATCCGACGAAAATATTATTGGCCAACAGCCGGGCCAGCGGTGGGTGGGGACTGAAAACAGGTCGTCGTCGCAGCGGCGCCACAGCATGTCAAGGGGCTGGGAGGGGGGCATATGGGACGCCGTCGATTTCCATTCGGCACGCGACGGTCGGTCGCCGGGTGGGCGCGAGCCGATTAGAGAATTTCGTGGACAAACTTCATTTCTCCTCCGGCGAATTTGCCGACCGTGTGGCCATCGCCGCGCAGAACCCACTTGCTCGTCAGCAGTCCCTCCACGCCGACGGGGCCGCGAGCGTGCAGGCGGCCGGTGCTGATGCCAACCTCGGCGCCTGAACACCCGGTGCCCGCCCTCCCACAGTTGCCGGCTATGTTTGATGTCTAATTTCGGACACTCGTTAGCTCGGTAATTATGGCAAGTCGAATTGGCACGAATACGATGCAATCAAGCGTCTAGACAAACGGCAAGCTGTAACTAGCACAGTCGGTCTATTAATAAATCCAGGAAAGTGGAGTCGGCAAACGGAGCAGAAGAACTCACCTAGACCAAATCGATAGCCGTCGGCAAACCGCGTGCTACAGTTGTGAAAGGCGCACGAGCTGTCGACGGCGCTGACGAAAGCGTTGGCCGTGTCAGCTGAAAACGGGCACGATTTGCCATGTGCTGGAGCGAAACGCAAAAGCGCGTGCTGGCAGCGCGCCACTATCGACAGCGAAGCATCAAAGCAAAAAGTTAACGGTTTAATTTACGCGCTATAAAGAATTGACAGCCACTCTTCGATCTGCGTCATTCACGAGGCAACGCGATGTGGAATGTGTGCATGACTTGGATTGGAGCGCAGAATAAATTCTTCTGATGGTTGGAAAGAAAGTTGCCAAGCAGAGGACGGATGCTCACGCGTACGCACGGTTGGTGGTGACGATGGCGTCGGTGTGCTGACTGCCGTAGCGGTTGACGTGCTGGACGGCGTCGGCGACGTCCTCCACGACCTCGAGCGTGCACTCGAGGCCGCCGTACTCGTAGCGCAGACTCTCCGCCGCCGGCGGCCCGAACTTCAGCTGCGCCTGCGCACCGACAATTGTCTCTCGCATTCCAAGGACAACGCGTTAAGGGAAGCCAAGCGTAACCTGCAGCTTGGGCCCGGCGTGCAGCTTGACCTGCTTTGCCTTGAGCGCTCCGCAGAGACGGTCGAAGAAGGACGTGCCGATGAGCTCGCGGTGCAGCAGCAGCGTCTCCATCGCATTGCACGCCGCGGGATAGTCGCACTTCGAGTCCACCACTGAAACGTCGGTGTGTACTTCGAGCCATATATTTTCCTCCAACCGATTTCGAGTGCCATGGAATCGTCGAACTCCTTGTCGATATAGACGTGGCAGATGCCCTCGGCGTGGCCCAGCACGGGCACTCCCTTGCTCTTCTTCTGAATCTAAACGCAAGCAAATCTAGTAGTTTCTTCCACAACTACACCACAGGCGACAGGAGCGCTCGCCTCCTTGACCAGGTCGGACGAGCCCCTGGGTATGATCATGTCGACGAGCCCACCCAGCTGTAGGATGTCGGCAACGTCTTCGCGGCCGCGCAGCATGCTGACGGCGTTGCGGGCCTCGTAGCCCTTGGTGCCCAGCGCCTCCTGGACGAGCGCGTGCAGCGTCGCGTTGCTCAGCTCCGCCTCGCGACCGCCTTTCAGCAGCAGCGAGTTCCCAGTCGCCAGCGACAGCGCCGACACCTGCGCGTGCCCACAGCCAACTCTCGCCTCCCATGGAAATGGAAAAACAGAAAATGGCGTCGTCGTCGTCGTCCACTCGCCTGAGGCAGACAGTCGGGTCTCGACTCGAAGATCACCAAGAGTTGACCGATGGGCACGGTCTCCTGGACGAGATGCAGGCCTTTCGCCACTTTGATGCGCTTCAGCGGCTTGCCCACGAGCGTCTGAGCCGACTCGGCGATCTGCAGAATGCCCGTGTGCAAATCCGCCAACTTTTCGGGCGTTAGCTTCAGCCTGCTGAGCAGAGGCGCTTCCAGACCTTCAACGAGTCAATCGTCCTTCACTAATTGAGCATTCACACAACACATCGACAAAGGCGACAGACCTTCAGCTGATGCTTTGGCGATGTCTTCCGAGTTTGCGGCCAAGATATCCCTCTGCCTATCGATGAGCAGCTCTGCCATGTGGGACAGTAGTCCGGCACGTTCGGAATTCGGCAGACTTTGAATGACGCGCCCGCCCTCGCGCGCTGAAATCTTGCCTTCGTGGTGACCATCTTACGCCGTTCCAGACCGTTCACCTTGAACAGCGACCTCCTCTGCTGAAGGGCCCACGTTCTTTCTAGTCTTCGTGAAGAGCGTGCCGATCTTCTTGCCCGCAACGGCGGCGGTGATGGGCTCGCTGTCGCCGCCGTTGCAGATCACGGTCGCGACGCCGTGGTCGAGAGCCGCCACTGCGGCGGTCATCTGAAGCAGCGCGCCATCTTTGGGCGCCATCCGCCAATTCTAGGAACCTTCGTATACCTTCGACTCCATGCCGCCAGTGCCGAACTTTGAATTGGCGCCGAAGACGACGGACGAGACGTCGGCGGGGACGACGTTGTCCAAGAGGCGGGCGCCCTCCATCTCCGGGGGCGCCGTGAAGACGCCGTCCACGTCCGAGAGGATCAACAGCAAGTCGGCGCCGATGTACGAGCTGATCTTCGCGGCGAGCGTGTCGTTGTCGCGCAGGTGCTGTAAGACGTCACTTCAGCGGTTTATACGGTGGCACGAAGAATGGTCGGTGCCGACAGAACCGACGCTGTTGTCGTCCTTCTTGGAGGGCGCGACGGCGTCGTTGGCGTTGATGATGGGGATGATGTTGAGGTTGAGGAGGCTCTCGATGGTCGAGACGAGGTGCTCGCGTCTTGTCGCGTCCTCGATGTCGGGACTCGTCAGCAGTACCTAAGGTGCAAACGCGTTGACTTTTCTCGCGGCTTGCTTCTACTGAGCAGAATTTATCGATTACCTGCGCGACAGTGATTCCGTACTGTTGGAAGAGCTGCTCGTAGAGCGACATCAGGCCCGGCATGCCGGACGCCGCGCACGCCCGCTTGTCCGTCTCTATGCCCGACTTGCCTCTGCAAAGGCCACGACTACGCATGACGTCATATGGCATTTCTGTATTCCGACCTGATGGTCTGCCTCATGGACATGGACATGACCAGCTCGTGTCTGAGCTTCTGCCTCCCGAAGGCCACGGCGCCGCTGCTAACCATCAGCATCTGACGGCCTCGCTGCGCCTCTTCCGACACCTGGAGAGAGAAGGTCACGTCAGGAGAGGAAAGACATTTTTTTTTGAAAATGCACTCGCCTGCTCGACAATGGAGGCGAGTCGGCCGAGCGCGAGGCCGCACTCGTCCTCGCGAGTGATCACGGCGCTGCCCAGCTTGACGACCACACGTCTCGCTTGCCATAGCTCGTTTCTTAGCGCCACTGGCTACTCACACTCGTTGGTTTCGGACAAGAAATGCAACGAGCATTCAGCCGAGTGTTTTGCTGATAAGAAGAATGAAACAAGAGTTTTGAGTCCCAGTCGCGCCTGGAATTTATGAGAGACTTTGCGGCGAACTGGCCGTTGTGTCCGTTGCCGCCGTTGCGTAGGAGTGCCGGGTCGAACTGGGCGACAGGACCGAGCGTGGACAGCGGTCGACCGTCTGTCGTCAGCTGCCGTCGACAGGTTGTCGACAACCGGAGGCGCGAGGCCGGAGAACGGCGCAGGCTCGTCGACAGCCGTTGCATCGCGAGGGTTGCCAGTCAGTGGGACGGCCTAGACACGACGACGAGTACGCAGTGTAATTGGCCGCCGACCTTGGGGGCACACCGACACGCGCGCGACCGACATTTCGACGCGCCGACGACGCCTCAATTCGCCAGCCCACTGCGCTGCTGACTGTCTGACGCAACGCGGCGATTCCCCACCGCCGCCGGCTGTTGCCGTCGGGCCGCCACTGGCTGCTGATCCAACAGAAATGCACCAGCACAAGCACACAGCTGCATGCGACGCAATAGCGCTCCAGTGCTAGCAAACGCCTCGTGTGGAAATTAACATGATCGTTGTGCCAGCGAGAAATCGACATCAAGAGCTGTATCCCCGTGTACACACGAACCCGTGTGTACGTACACAATGACAGACACGTACATTGTAGGTTGTAGTACAACGTACATGTACAATGTACTACTGTACAACGGGGAATAATTACAAACGAGCAAATGTTTGCTTTTGCGTTTTCTTTTCCAATAATGGCTGCCACACTCATTCCATGTACCATGTCACTTAAAAAGAACTAGCCTAAAAATGGACCTTTCTGGCGCACGGTGTCTGTCTACGTTCCACTGAATGTATTTTGCCCCGGGGGAGTGTTCCACAATCGATTGCTAATTCTATTTGTATTGGGGGCACTGTGCATAAACTACACTAGCAGCCAAAGTGTTTGAGCAAATTTAATAAAAACAGTCCTTTTCAACACCATTGTGGACTTCAACTGAAAAGATACGTGTGTAATGTCGCGACTAAAGTCGCAACATGTCGGTGCTTAAGACTAAGTCCCACCCCTAGCTGGCGCGGAAATAGTTTGTCGATAGAATGGTTTCGCGCTACTGTGGCCTTAAGCACGCAAGAAGATCGATACGCGCAGTGATTGGTCGCGTCGAGGTCGACTGACCAATGTCCAGCGAGGGTGTCGCGCGCGGGTCGATTTCGCTAATTTTCGTAGGACGCGCGTGTGCTTAAGCGTGTGTTTCGCCCGTAAATCCGCCAGGCGTCGCTTCCCTTCAACGTGTGCCCTTTGGAAGCGCCGTCACTTTTGGCCTTTTCTCTGGGAATTAGGTAGACTTTTCCCCCTTTTGTCCCTTTTCCCTTAGTTTAGGCGGAAGTCCCTGGGCGTGCTCGGATTCAGGCTGGGGATAGCGAGCATTCCTTTCCCCCCCTCCTTGAGCCCCAGGTAGTGAGGTGTGTGTGCGTGTGCGCGAGCGCGTGTAGGTAGGAGCGCCCCTTAGTATCTTTTGCGCGTGACCCGGCGCCAGAAGAAGGCGAATTTCCCCAAGAAAGTTGTGGGCTGCGGCAGGGCGAGAACGCGTGGTGCAGCGACATCGAGGGCGACAGCAGCGAGGACAGGCGAGCGTGGAGTGTGGCGTGCACAGCTTGGCGAAAGTGTTTGGGCTTGGCCTTCAGGAGAACCTTCAGTCTCGGCGTGTGTCGTGGAAGTCTGTCTGTCTGCCTGCGGGGTCGTGTGGGTCGATCGAAGTTCGTCTCTTGGTAGCTGCGGACGTCCGCCCTCGTGGTAACGTTCACCAGTGCCCTGAGTGCGTCAACTTCGCGTCCGGTAACACTTATTAGGCAAGGCAAATCTTCCCTTCATCCAGTAGACAGGTGCCTGAGTCGACAGGTGTCGACGCGCCTTGCTAAGCAGAGCAGACAGCAGAACAGGCAGGACAATAATCCCCACTCCTCTCAGGGACGAGTGCGGGATTTCGGCATCACTGTCAGCGTCACAGGACGAGTGTCAGGCAAGGGTGCCCTAGTGAAAGAGGGGCCCTGGGCCCTTGACATTGCAGTGGTGCCGCGACCATTCGCTTTCTGTGCAGCCATGGTTGGAGTGTACCTGCTGTTCGCATTTTTCTTTGAAAATCGGAGATTTTTTGGCCCCCTGGGGGTGGGGTGTGTCAAAGTCTCTAGCCCAGCCCACGGGGAAGAGCGAGAAGCTCGGTGAAACAGGGTCGGTGGATAAGGGCGCGGTGTGTTGTCCCCAGAGTTCGATTTCTGTGTGTGGTCCGCGGGAAAATGTCGCAAGGGGCGACTGGAGGCGCGCCGGCGGCCGCTGACGGCATGGGCGCGGGGGCGCAGCCGAGGTGCTGCGGATGTGGCCAGTGGGTGGCGTTGGACGTCGCCCGGGAGTGTGTTGTGGATGGCTGTCAAAATGTGTATTGTCGCATGTGCGTCGAGAGTTTGCCGGTGCCGGCCACGCCAATGTGTCGCCCGTGCAGGAGGGGCGCCGGGAATGGCGCGTCTGGAGGAGCCGCCGGGGGATCGAAACCACAGGTGGATGCTGCGGAGGCGTACGCGCAGATGTTGAGGGAGGCGACCGCGGTTTACTCGCCCTTGCGCTCAGCGGTCGAGGGTCTGGCCAGTTCTGTGGGGGGAATCCAGCGCGACCAACAGACGGTCGCCACGGCCCTCCAGGAAGTGTCTCAGCGCCTCGCTTCGCTTGAGCTGGGGAGGAATAACCCGCCCGCAACCACAACTGTCGTCACGCCTACGCAACACACACAGCGACCATCCGAGTACAGCAGTAGCGACGGCGGCGGCGTTGGCGGTGGCAGGAGGGACGGCCGGCGGAGGAGCGAGGAGGACGGCGTGCAAGGCCGCAGGCAGCGCGGCGGTGGAGGAGTGAAGGCCACGAGCGCGGACGGGGGGACGCACACGAAGGGCCGCCGATGGCTGAGGAGAGCGGGCGGCGACGGGCGCAGGCGGAGGGAAGAGAGCGAGAGTAGCTGCGCGCCGTTGGATAGTGAGGAAGACGTGAGCGACAGAGAGCAGAGGAGACGCATGGTGTATGCCGTGCGACGCGTTCGTCGGGACATGGAGGCGTCTCACGGTGGGGAGGACTCTGACTTTGCGCCGGCGCTGAACAGGTCGGCGTCACGGATGCGGAAGCGTCGCTGGGCCGGTGGCTCGCCCACCGCACCCGTGTTGGCAGAGGGAACCCACCAGCCAAAGCGTTCCGCCAAACAACTCAAGCAGCAAACACGCATGGCGTCGGAGGAGAGAGGGCAAGGGAGATATGGAACCCCGGTGCAGTCGTCGGAGCAGAAGGTGTACAGGAGGGCGGCAGACGCCGACAGAGGCAGCCGTCCCTGCGTGGCAGACGCCGATCGAGGCAGCCATCGCAGCGCGCGCGTGTATGGTGCGGCAGACGCCGACAGAGGCAGCCGTCACCGCGAGGCAGACGCCGACCGAGGCAGCCGTCGCAACGCGCACATGTATGAAGAGGAGGTGCTCGACGACGAGGAGGAGTACTATGGTGCGGCAGACGCCGACAGAGGCAGCCGCTATAGTGAGGGCGGTGCGGCAGACGCCGACAGAGGCAGCCATTATCGCGCGGCAGACGCCGACAGAGGCAGCCGCTATAGTGAGGGCGGTGCGGCAGATGCCGACAGAGGCAGCCGTTATCGCGCGGCAGACGCCGACAGAGGCAGCCGCTATAGTGAGGGCAGTGCGGCAGACGCCGACAGAGGCAGCCGTTACCGCGTGGCAGACGCCGACCGAGGCAGCCATCACCATGTGGCAGACGCCGACAGAGGCAGCCACTGCAATGTGCAGCGCCGAGAAGGCGCGCACCGCCGAGAAGGGGTGCAGGAGCAGGAGTGGCGTCGAGAAGACGCGCAGCGCCGAGAAGGCGCGCACGGCCGAGAAGGCGTGCGATGGCAGGAAGAGGATGGCGACGAACAGCCGTGGATGAGAGGCCCACAGGGGCGGCGCCGACAGTGGCGCGGGGCGGAGCAGCCCGAGGCGAGAGCGGCGCGGCTGCCGGGCAGTCGTCGTCAATTTGCCAATGTCGGTAGATTCTTTGGTGATGGGCGCGATCAGGATTTGACGGTAGACGTGTTTCTGCATCGCTTTCACAGAAGGATGCATGTCGACCGCGTGCCGTACGAAGAGCAGGCAAGTGTGTTGGAGAGCTGGCTCAGTGGTGAAGCCGAGCGTGCCATTGTCCAGTATCAGGCGCAGAACGGTGTCGATCAGCTGTCTGTCGAGGAGATGGAAGACAAGCTGAGGCGTCTGTACGGCCCAAGTAACAATGCGACATTGGCCTACTACAGGTTGGCCGAGGTGAAGTGGGACGGCAGGCCCGTCGAGTCGCTGGTGGCCGACATTAGGCACCTGGTTACGAGGGCGTACCCGGACATGACGGCGGAGCAGTGGAGAGAAGAGACCAAGCGGTGTCTCATTCGGGTGGTCCCTGAGCAGTATCAGTGGATCATGATCTCCAACGACTCGAAGGAACTTGAGGACGTGGTAGGCGTGCTGCAGCGAGCGGTGGAGCTCAGCGAGGCGTCGAAGGTTGCCGGCCAGCAGGAGGCGTCGGCAAGCAGGCAGCAGTCGGGTGGTCGTGGTAGCGCCCAGCAGCCGAGGAATAGCCAGGGGCAGTTCTCGGGCTGGCGCGATGGTCTTGGGCATGGTTTCGACCAGTCAGCTGCTGACCACCAGCCAGCGCCACAGCAACAGTTGGCGATTACGAGCAAACCGGTGCAGAACAGGTCTGGACCAGCACAGGGCGGACCACCCACGTGCTTTCGGTGCCAGCAGCCTGGCCATCTTGCTAGGGACTGTCCGTTCGTCTCTCAGCAGTTGTCTCGTGGTCAGGGGCGTGGTGGTAGCAACAACAGCTGGCGTGGACGACCGACGGCCCATGCAGTGGCGCTGAGAGGTGAGCCACCGGACGACGAGTCACAGGGGCCGGTTGTGGAAGAGCCGGATGAGACAGAACAGCCACTGCAGAACGGGTCAGTGGCGGGCGCAGGGGCGCCGCAGGTCGATGAGAGTAGTGAGCAGCAGACGCCGGAGTCCGGCTGGGACGACTATGTCGACACGTCGCAAGGGCGAGCCTGTATGGGAGCCGTTGAGAATGCAGCAAGTGGTGAGAAGCCGAGGAGCTTGAAGGAGGGGCCATCAGTTCTAGTAGGGGGGCCCGCTCCAGTGGTCGAAGTGGTGATTGACGGCAGGGAGAAACTGCGCGTCTTGGTGGACACCGGTGCGGGTCCAGCCATCATCATCGGCAAGTCCGTGTTGCAGCGCCTGTTTGGGCACTACACGGCTAGCCACTTCGACAAGCACTTGACGAAGCTCCGAGGAGCGAGCGTGACTCAGTGCAATGGCGATTCGTTGGTGATTTGGGGGCAGGTTGTGGTCGACGTGACATTTGGTGCGGTCACCAAACCATTGCCGATTTTGGTCGTGGAGCGATTGAACGCGTCGCAGTACCACGAGGCCCTCATGGGGACGGCGGCGTTGGTGGAATTGGGCTTTCATCTGCTCACGCCGGATGGGCTGAGCATCATGGATGGCGTGCGGGTTGAGTTTCGGGAGCCGTCAGAGGGTACAGGCCAGCGAATTGGAGGCAGAGGGATGGAGTCCTTCCCTGAGTCGATGAGCAAGCACCTGATGAATGTGGTGCACCGGTATTGTGTTGAGTGTGGATGGTTGGCTGACGCCAACGTGTCAGTGTGTGAGGCGAAGTTGTGTAAGCCCCACATGCCCTTTGCCAGACCGCAGATGGGTAACTCCAAGTGGGCCAAGAAAAAGGCCAGGCGGTGGCATGGATGCTATGGCGCATTCTGTCAAGAAGGCACCGGAATATCCACGAGGGGCATGCGAGGCGTAATGCTAAGTGAGGACGAGATGAGCAGTGTGGAGTCGGTGGTTGGCTTGGAGGCAGGTTTGTTGTTTGGGAATGGTGCGGAGATGGCCGCGACGGAGTCGCCGGCCAGGGAATCGACTCTCACGTGGAGACAGGGATGGTTGCCAGGGATGCCAAACGTCAAGGAGGAGCAGAAGGGGGGTTTGCCCAGGCCCAGTACAGGGAGTGGCTCCGCCCCCAGTTCAGCATCATCGGCTATGACAGTGGACTTGTTGGCAGGCCCGGGGGCGTCGGGGGGCCAGGTCCCGCAGTCTGTGGTCCCGCAGATGCAAGCTACCATGGTGCCCTCTCCGGACGCGCCCATCAAGGCGTTCCTAGTGCGGCAGGGGCCGCGGGGGGCGACTTTTCTTCCACCTAGACTCGATTCGGCGAGCGTGCAATGGTTGACGGTCGAGCGTTTGGTGGGCGACGTCAAGGTGGCGAGCGGTGGCGAGCTGGGCGGACGGTCGCGCAAGCGGGCGAGGTGGCGCAGTCGGTCGACGGGGGCGAGTCGGTCGGCAAGCATCGGCCGAGGCGAGCTGAGGGCGACATCGCCAAGCAAGCTCCAAGAAGTCAGCGCGCCTCGAGGAGAAGAAGGTCTCACAAGGCAGTTGAGCAGTAGTGTGTCTGCTGAGCCTGTAGAGCCCACTGAGCAACCCGTTGAGCAGCTGGTAGAGTCACTAGAGTTGGAGTCAGTAAGGGAGATCACCGCCAATAGTAGTATGGAAAGCGAGGAACTGGCGCTCACTAAAAGTGGTGTTGAGGGAGGGGCCCAAGGTGGGGAAGTCCCAGGCCAGTCGGTCTCGTTGGTCCCTCCAGGGGCATATGCCACTTTGGCCGAGGGCGCCAAAGAGCAGTTGAGTCGGCAGAGCGATCTGCGTGAGCAGTGGCAAAGTGAGGAGTTCCGGTCAGAGCATAGAGACAAATACGTGGCGCAGCTTTCCCAGGGATTGCAAGAGACGGCGACGGGCGTCAAGCAGGATGACGTTGCTGGGCTAGTTCGTCTTGAGCGAAATTTGCGTATTCCTGTGTGGGAACGCGTCACGTGGGAAACTTGTCTCTGTGGTCTGAATCATATCTGGTTTTTGACGAGCGACAATGTGCAAGGCACTATTGTCTTGGCGCCGCTGGAAGGGCGTGCATTTTTGCGGCTGCTCAACGTTGGAAAACAGTCTGTGGGTAGGCATGTTTGGGGGCTGGACACTGTGTCATTGACTGTCTCGATAATGGTTGCGCGTTCGGTGGGAACGTTTCCCATGGGTAGCTACAGTGCGTTTGTTGTGCCCACACGCGAGCCATCTGTCCAGTGCATTCCCCCATGGCCACTGAATTGGCTGAAGATCGAGAGTAAGGCATCGTACGAGGCGATTTGCGAGAGTAAGTTGAAGCTCGAGATTGGCGTGTTGCGAATTGTCTTGGAAATTTGTAAGTATCAGTCAATGGTAGGGCAGGTTGTTGAGCCAGTGCTGGATGGATCGCGCGACAGTTGTTGTACTTGTAGGTACCAGTGTCCGCGCGTTCGGATGGCTTGTCTGGAGGCTGAATTTGCTGACTGGTGCTGGTTGGAGTGGATCTCTGCGAGCTACTCTGCAGTGCTGAGCATTGAGAGCAGGCATAGGCACGTGCGCTGCATGTTGTTTAGCCCTGTGTTGCGCCCAGATGTAGTAGGTCTCGCTACTGGCGTGTGTAAGCAGGGGCTGCAGAGCCAGCTGAATGAGCTCCGAGATAACCACCCAATCAGCATGAGCTTTTGTATGTATGGCCAAGCGATGGTCTGTAAGGACAGTGCCTTCCGAAACTGGCTCGTGGAACTCCGGAGGACGTTGCCTCTGTTTCCCACATGGTCGGACGGGTGTCCGTTTTGGTCGCGCAGACAATTGGCCGGAAAAAGCGGTCGGACTTTGGCAGTGGATGCGCAGTCGGGTCCCCCGCAGAGCGTGGCGTCTGGCGGGAATCCACGGGGCCAATCGACCCCGAGTGCTGGTATGGTGCTGCTGCCGCCACTAGCCAAGTTCATGCGACAGCACGTCTTTGTGCATTGGGAGCAGAGAGGCATAGTGGCGTTTGAAAGAACGTTTGGAGGAGAGGCCAGGAAAGGCATTTTGTTCATTAACGAGGACATTTTGGTGTTGGTATGGTAAAACCGGAGCCATCGGCAGTGAGCAGTCGACAGGTATTTGGTGTTTGAACCCTGTCTGGTGATGTATTTACCTGTGCTGCTGAGTAAGGTGCTCGATGTTGTACTCGTGCCGTGTCGCTATCCCATTGTCCTTTTGGAGGTAGTTGACTGATAGTGGCACAATTGGAGGTAGTTGACTGATGGTGGCGCGAGGCTCTGTTGTGATGTGTATGTAAGGTATGAGTGCGTGCATGGATGGAACTTGGAGGAACTGGGAACTGGTGGTGGATGGTTGGGAGGACGGTGAGAGTCATGTGAGGAGTTTTTTTTTATGTTGAGAGTTGGTTGGACACGCTAGTACCAGCGCGGAGGCATATGGACTGGCGACTGTCAAGGTGTCTGAAGTTGCTGGGGCCAGGCAGGAAACTGCATTGTGTCAATGCCGCTGGACTGCTAGCTGTGCACCTAACTTTTGGTTTTTTTTTTTGGATATGTGGAGGAGGAGTTGCGGCAGCTAATAGACGGCAACTCGTGGAAGGAGTAGGAGGCCGACTTGGACGTGCTGAAGTGAAAGTACGGGAAGTTGCGGGAGGACGCGTTGCATAGTCTGTCCAAGACATCCGTGTCAGACCCATGAAGTGGTACTTGCGACTTCGTACGAGTAACGACAGCACGGGCCTAGGCATTGTCTTGCGTATGTGCATGTGTCATCGTTTTTTGGCGGATTTTTGTGGCTTTAGCCAGTTTTTGATGCGGAAGCTTTGCCGAACCCTGGTGCAGTCCCCTGGAAGGCTTGGATTTTTTCGAACGGAGTTTCGAATACGGACCGGGGGGGCTGTAATGTCGCGACTAAAGTCGCAACATGTCGGTGCTTAAGACTAAGTCCCACCCCTAGCTGGCGCGGAAATAGTTTGTCGATAGAATGGTTTCGCGCTACTGTGGCCTTAAGCACGCAAGAAGATCGATACGCGCAGTGATTGGTCGCGTCGAGGTCGACTGACCAATGTCCAGCGAGGGTGTCGCGCGCGGGTCGATTTCGCTAATTTTCGTAGGACGCGCGTGTGCTTAAGCGTGTGTTTCGCCCGTAAATCCGCCAGGCGTCGCTTCCCTTCAACGTGTGCCCTTTGGAAGCGCCGTCACTTTTGGCCTTTTCTCTGGGAATTAGGTAGACTTTTCCCCCTTTTGTCCCTTTTCCCTTAGTTTAGGCGGAAGTCCCTGGGCGTGCTCGGATTCAGGCTGGGGATAGCGAGCATTCCTTTCCCCCCTCCTTGAGCCCCAGGTAGTGAGGTGTGTGTGCGTGTGCGCGAGCGCGTGTAGGTAGGAGCGCCCCTTAGTATCTTTTGCGCGTGACCCGGCGCCAGAAGAAGGCGAATTTCCCCAAGAAAGTTGTGGGCTGCGGCAGGGCGAGAACGCGTGGTGCAGCGACATCGAGGGCGACAGCAGCGAGGACAGGCGAGCGTGGAGTGTGGCGTGCACAGCTTGGCGAAAGTGTTTGGGCTTGGCCTTCAGGAGAACCTTCAGTCTCGGCGTGTGTCGTGGAAGTCTGTCTGTCTGCCTGCGGGGTCGTGTGGGTCGATCGAAGTTCGTCTCTTGGTAGCTGCGGACGTCCGCCCTCGTGGTAACGTTCACCAGTGCCCTGAGTGCGTCAACTTCGCGTCCGGTAACACTTATTAGGCAAGGCAAATCTTCCCTTCATCCAGTAGACAGGTGCCTGAGTCGACAGGTGTCGACGCGCCTTGCTAAGCAGAGCAGACAGCAGAACAGGCAGGACAATAATCCCCACTCCTCTCAGGGACGAGTGCGGGATTTCGGCATCACTGTCAGCGTCACAGGACGAGTGTCAGGCAAGGGTGCCCTAGTGAAAGAGGGGCCCTTGGCCTTGACATTGCATAGCGGTGGGACTCCTTCGGCGGGGCGGGATCTTTCGTGACGGTTTTGCTGGTGGGTAGGGCTTGGGGGCGCGGGGCGGGGGGGAGGGGGGGGGGGGTGGTGGGGGGGGGGGGGGGGGGGGGGGGCTCCTTTTCGCCTTGTGGTGTGCCTCTTCCGGGGCCGGCGCCCCCCCCCTCCCCCCTATAAACAAAAAAGACTATAATTGCGGTCACAAAAAAAAAAGAAGGAGCCGAAGGGATTCCAAAAAGTATTGTTTTGCGGCGTTTCCCCCCGCTCCCCCCCTTCTCCCCGCGGCCCCATGTGGGGGGGTTTTTTTGGGAATCCCCCTATTGTACAAGTGAGTTAGTTTAGGGCGGCTCCAACCGAGGGTGCCAGCTTTGATGGCTGGGATGGGTCAGTCGCATGGACACTCTCAGTTTTTGTGAGCCTTCCACGAGTTTTAATTTCTGTTCCGTCACTGGCTTGTCCTGCGCGCTGAACAAACGCAGAGCAAAATCGGCACATCCCGAAAGAGAGGCTCCATATTTTCTCAGCAGAGTGCGTTATTGTTCCTTACTATGAGCTGCACGCTTTGAGTTTATGTGCAAATGGATCGATCACTGACGCATAGGTCGTGCGGGACCCCTACCGAGCGGCGCTGGCCGAACCGCCGCGCGCGGGACCCCTACCGAACCGATTGCCATGGCTATGGCCAATGGCTGTGTTTGCTGTGTTTATCGACTTCTCGCATCGAATCGCCTGTGTCTCTGCTTCGTAGGTAGGTAGTAAGATACAGTTCACGCGTACACACTCTGCTGTCTATGAGTTGTATCGCCACGTGTGTTGCGCTGACAAACTGTAAATACAAATAACGTACAAATACACACGCTCGATCGATCACGGATCACCGATCGATTACTACAGTCGTTGCAGTCCACAACCGCCCCCTCTTGTTTTTCTCCCCCCCGGCGGTTCTGGCCTAGGCCAAACCCGCGGGGGGGCGGTTCTAGCCTAGGCCAGAACCGCCCCCCTTACATGGAAATCGCCCCCCCCCCTCCTACGTTGATCACTCGAATCTCCGATTCACATCAAGCGCGAGTCACAAGAGCTGAAGTGAAGACGGACAGTCCAGTGCGACCTTTCACCGCCGTTCCGTTCCTTGCTTGCTGTCCCTGCTGGTTGCTGTTCCGCTAGCTTTGAAAAAAAAGAGAAATTCCAGTCCAAGAATCCACAGTCTGTTCTGTAGCTTTGCTCCACCTCCCCAAACCCGCTGCGCATAGGGCCCAGTGTAAGCGCCCAGTAGTTAGTGCATAGGCAATCATTTGTCAACGTTAACTGAGTGACTGCTGATTGCTATGCTACATCTCTAGCTTTTCCGTGGGTTCTGGGCAGCATTTCAGAGCTCCGAACGGATGTTTGCGCTGCGTGGAAAGCTTCTGGTTGGTGTTCTTGTCATACAGTTATCCAGTCGATGTGACAGCAGGCTGGGACTTCAAAAAATCTTGCCAACTTGTGCGGCTGAATCTTGGACAGATGGTGCACTTGTGGTGGCACGCGGACCCGCACAAGCACTGAAAACTGCGCGCAGTGAGTCGGCGGAGCACACGTGGTAAAACCAGCTACAAGTGTCGTCGTACCACAAGCTCTATTTTGTCGGGCGTGAATTCCCAGAGCGTGTTGATCAGGCCTACAGCGCTGCCCATTCCGTCGAAGCCGGCCAGCGATTTAAGATGGTAGAAAATCCGCAGCATTTTCGGGGTCGATGATTCGAACTGTTTCTGTACAGTAACACAACGTGTGCGTCGGTACTACAAACATGCCTGCCTACATCGCCATTCTTGACGGTCGCTCGAATGGTTGGGATGATGTTGTTCTCCATGAAGAAAACAATGGTTTTCTTCCTTCTGAACAACTCTTGGACGCTGTGTTTGTTTAATTGGTGTGCGATTTGCGCGTGCGATGCGCATACCATCGCGCGCCCGTGTTCGTCAGCAAACTCCACTTGCAGCTGAAGTTGAAGTGATGGCTCGGAAAGAGTGTGATTGTGTGATTACCGCAAACCCTTTAATTCAGCCCTTCCCCCACATGATAATGTAATGCTTGCGCGGGCAATTTTTGCGATTACTTTGTCGTTGTCAGAAGCTCTCTCGTCAGCGGCCCAGTCTAGGTATATATCTTCTGATTGTCAGCGAATTGGTCGCGCCACTGTTGCTGCTGCTGCAGGGTCGCCCCGTCGACGTTGAGGGCCGGTGACCCTGAACGTCAACTCAGATCACTGCCGTTAACATTCGACGAACGGGTGGTTCCATTCACCTGATTCTGCGCCGATACCAACACAGCTTTGCTGCGCACTTCGCAAACCGCACGATTGCTCGGTGCCGCCACTACTACGGTATATTTTGCGGTTTGGCACCATTTGCAACAATCTGCGCGTAGCTCATCGTTGCACTTGGAGGAGAGGTGTAGTATAGAAAGACGCTGTCTGATTTGCGTGGGCGGTTTTCGCGCAATGGTTCTGCTTCTGCTCAGCCTCTACTCTTCGCCCGCCCCCCTCCCCCCACTCCCAGGCGTCGTCGTCGTCGGTGTATGGCTTGCGAAACGTGTAGCCGGCACTACCCACCATGTAGTCTGCAAAAAAAAGTGAAGTGGAACACCTTCGCGAGCGCGCCAATTGCTGCATACGTAAACAGGTTGCGTCTTCCCAGCGCGCCGCGTCAAGCGGTTGCGGCGATGACCAATCACGCCCCGCCCCTCCCCCCCCCCCCCCATCTAGAACATAAATCTTATATAGATGGTTACCAGGTTTATGCAATGATATCGTCGTACAGTACAGAGTGTTGTGCGGTCATGTCGCTGCACCACCTGTGTTACCTCAACATTTCTTGGATTTTGTTTTTTAGCGACTATGAGGTTGAAGAGCAGGTGTCAACAATGATTCGGCTGCTTACACAATTGAAGAGCTGTGTGAAGAAGTATCGACAAAGGGTTTCACAAAAAAAGATCACTGTGTGTGTGTGTGTGGCGATACTCAACAATGCTTCCGTTGTCGTGTCAAGAGAGAGAGAGAGAGAGAGAGAGAGAGAGAGAGAGAGAGAGAGAGAGAGAGAGAGAGAGAGAGAGAGAGATAGAGAGAGATAGAGAGAGAGACAGAGAGAGAGAGAGAGAGAGAGAGAGAGAGAGAGAGAGAGAGAGAGAGAGAGAGAGAGAGAGAGAGAGAGAGAGAGAGAGAGAGAGAGAGAGAGAGAGAGAGAGAGAGAGAGAGAGAGAGAGAGAGAGAGAGAGAGAGAGAGTTTCAGCACACTTCCTTTTTATATGCTAACACTAGCGCAGATTACATGCAGCGAGTGCGGGGCGAAACCATTTCAAACCATACATGTAAGTGGTTGTCTCCCCCCTCCCCCATTTCTACAGAAAAATTGTCGACCGAAAATCAATGCAGGCCTGTTTACCGGTATATGGGGCTACACTAAAGTTCATGTCAAATCATCATGGACTGGAGGTTTTTTTGGCAAACTTTCTGTGGTGCTGGAGAATTAATTAAGAACATCATAGATAAACGTGTAGCCCAGCTAGAGCTCCAATCTACACACTGACCTTTATTTGGAAATCAGAAACCACTCATCCCACACTTGCAAGTCACACCAAGAATCACCTTTTACTGGATGGACTTACTTCGCGAAAACTTCAGGATCAGTGGACCTTACTTGCCTCATGTCACACTCCAAAAAACGGGAAAATCAAATCGCACGTTTAAAAGATATGGCCAAATCAAGATTTCAAAAAACGCCAAAAATGCCAAAATCGCGTTTTTGCGAAATTCTGAGGGCACCAATTTTAGGCCCGTAGGTCCCATCATAATGAAATGTATAATGAAAAGATTGCCTAAAGCAAGATCTTTGCAGTGGTATATTAGTATTATTTTTAGACCCTACCAAAGAGCTATTGTGGTGCGTTTTGTGTTTTGCATTTCCGTTTGGCGTAGATTCAATGCCATTTTGGTGTGCTTTGCAGAAGGGCGCCAACTTTTGGCACACATGTACCTACAAGGGCTGCCCACAAACTAATTCCTCAGTTTTGTGATTGAAGCTACCAATACACTGACACAGACGCAAATGTGTTGGCGCTGACGATACAAATTTCGAGGGTTTTGCAGGGTCAAGTTTGATGCGCCATAAAACACAAATGGATGAAAGCTTTGAAGCCGAACTTTGTGCATTTGTACATTTGGGTCTGTGTCAGTGTATTGGTAGCTTCAATCACAAAACTGAGGCGTACCCCCTTTAACGCGCAGCAATACTGCAACGCGCTGTGGCACGTACGGTCCCCCGATGAGTGCGCTTCTTGGGTGCCAACAGTTGGCGCCCTTCTGCAAAGCACACCAAAACAGCATTGAATCTGCGCCAAACGGAAATGCAAAACGCACCACAATAGCTCTTTGTTAGGGCCTAAAAGTAATATTAATACAATGTATGGCACTGCAAGGGTCTTGCCATAAGCAATCTTTTTGCTATACATCTTTTAAACGCGCGATTCGATTTTCCCGATTTTTGGAGTGTGACATGAGGCGAGTAAGGTCCACTGATCCTGAAGTTTTCGCGAAGATAGGTCCCTCCAGTAAAATGGTGATTTTTTTGGTGTGGCTTGCAAGTGTGGGATGAGTGGTTTCTCATTTGCAAATAAAGGCCAGTGTAGATCGGAGCTCCAACTGGGCTACACGCTTATATATGATGTTCTTAATTAATTCCCCAGCACAACAGAAAGTTCGCCAAAAACCCTCCAGTCCACGATAATTTGACATGGACTTTAGGTATTTAGACAGGCTGCTCCCCCATTTCTCCGGGAAAATTAATGCAAGCCTGGTTACCAGTATATGGGGCTACAGTGGCTATTTAGACACAATTCTGATGAATTTAGCGTAAAACCCTCTATTACCCCCCCCCCCTTGGCTAATTATTTCAGTACCGCCCTGTAGGAGGGGGAGGCATACGCACGCACGCACGCACCTTACCGCGGATCATCCCCCACCCCCCTCAAACACTGTTACATGTATGGTTAAAAAACCACGATCAAAATTTAAATCTAATCAAAATCAAAATAAAAAAAAAACATTACCCTCGTCGTCTGCCTCGTCGTTGGCGCGCTCCTCCTCCTCCCCTCGAGGCTGGGCGTGGTGCGGGACCAAATCTCAGGGCGGTAGTCCGTGCACACCGCGCCGGTGTGTGCCCACGGCGGGTCGCTGAAGAAAGCAATAGGTATGTTGCTTGCAAATTGTATTAAGGAAAAATTTGCAGACAGCTGCAAAAAAGGAGAATATGTGACTTCCATAGACAGAAGTTGAGCTTGAAAAGAAAAATGGTATTTGCACATTGCTGAAGTCCACTTTGAAAAAAGATTGTATAAGAGCATTGCAGTGGAGTCCACTTTGAAAAACGATTGTATAAGAGCATACAATGGTATGAACCATCAATCTGCTTGTCACATATTCGGCGTTTTAGCGCTCGCTGCATGATGACAGAATTCAGTGGCACTTATGTAGCATACCAGGAAAAGTGCATACCTACACGCACTCACACGCGCGTGCACACGCACGCACGCACGTACATACATAGACACCGAAATATTTTGTAAGTTAGAAATGACGATCCAATGAATAGAATATTTCGATTCCACCACAGTTCGAATTACGATACCTACAAATTATTGTTCTATTCTGCAAACATACGTGCAGTCTGGAATCGGGATAACTGATTTTTGTATCACAGTAACAGAAATTTGTTGTGTTAATGGATGGAGAGTATACACAACAGGCACTTCAGGTATAATTTTAAGGAGCTGTTCTACAAACACAATCTACATTAGCGTACCGAACTTATCATTTAGCTGTCCTTCGAAAATCCGTAATCAGCAGCATTGAAATACAACGTGCGTAGGGCAGTGGTGTGTGTCACTTCTAGCTGGGCAACAGCGATGTCCCTAGAATGACTGTTGTCCAAAATGAAATATGCCAAAATAGCTCACGCTAAAAACGCCGAATATGTGACAAGCAAATCGATTGTTCATACCATTGTATGCTCTTATACAATCGTTTTTCAAAGTGGACTCCACTGCAATGCTCTTATACAATCTTTTTTCAAAGTGGACTTCAGCAATGTGCAAATACCATTTTTCTTTTCAAGCTCAACTTCTGTCTACGGAAGTCACATATTCTCCTTTTTTGCAGCTGTCTGCAAATTTTTCCATAATACAGTGTTTTTTCGTATTGATATGTACAAAATGCGCACCACGCGTGCACTGATTTCGGGTGTCAACAAGGGGCACCCACCAGGGGCGTGAGTTTAACTACTGCAGTACCACATGTAACCGGTTTTTTGAAGTGGGGGGAGGGCGACGTCCGAGACCATTCTGGGGTAAGCAGATTTGAAGAAAAAGGAAAAGGGTGTCATAAGGAAAAATATGTACCTAAATA
>JASAMY010002168.1:27500-29432 GCA_030248085.1 Paralinhomoeus sp. GSCO2_6 | reverse complement strand
ATGTGCCTTTTAGACGATGGTTCATTTAGGGAGGGGGTGTAATTATATGGGGGTGTATTTAAAGAGGGGCCAATAAACTGGAAGGGTCGACGTGTGGGGAGGTTTGTTGGTGCAGAGCTCGTAGAGAGGTTTTAAGAGAAAAATACCCATAGATACCGTAGGTACGTACCGCCTGTACATACACCCGAACATTGAAAAAGTTTGCCTTTTGCATAGACGATGGCCCATTTTGGGAGGGAGTGCAATTAAGGGGGGGGGGGGCCAATAAGGGGAACTATGTACTTCGAGTTTACAGTATATTTAAATTTCTCACGCAACTTCAGTTTGCTGCGGCGATTGCAGTCGTCGTGCTACTTCTCTGGCCATGCATATACATGAATATATTTTAATGGACTGAGCAAGTACAGTACACCAACCTACATACGTAAGGGCAAGAAAGAACAAACAAACAGACGCGCGTCACCGTGTATGCTGTTTATGCGCTGTCTGAATTACTGAACTCGTGGTTACCGGTGTCATTCAATCGCTCCGCCCAAAATATTCGACAACAAAGACCTTTCGCCTCGACGCGATTCATGCATTTTTTCTGACCGACACTGTTGTACTATGCTATGTGTGTACGTCCGTTTATCCATCTGTCTGTTACCGACCTGTTCTCCTTTATGGCTTGCCGGATCAGGCTGAAATTTTTTTTGAGCAATCTTAGGATCAATTTTGAGATACGCGCTTTTTAACTTTATTTAAGAAAATTTATATTAAAAAAAAATAAAAAATATTTCTGAGTCCTTGGGCAATATTTCTGGGAAAATCTGAGAAAACACATGCTTAAGGATAGGGCCCGGGCGTGTCCAATCTGAGAGCAAAATTTCTGGGTTAAATCTGGGAAAACGCATGGTTAAGGGGTTGGACTCGGATGTGCCCCAATCTGGGAGCAAAGTTTGAGGTGGAAAATCCGAGAGGCTATGCCATGCTAGTGCGTTCGCCAGTACGCGCGTCCGTCCGTCCAGCCAGCCACCCACTCCGCTCTGCTATCAGGCTACACCGCTACGCAGAGGCAGGGTGCCATAAGGCAGGGCTGACGCCTTTGGCCCTGTATTAGGGCGGGGAGGGGTCAACGTTGATGCCTTTAGGGCGCATCAGTGTATTCCTATGTACCTACACACGGACGTGGACGTCCTCCCTCTGGCCTCCTACATCGGCAATTTCAATGCAGACTTTTGGACTTTGGACTTTTGGTACTCTGCATAGCCATTTGATCCCAAATGCTGATATGCTTTTTAAGCGAGTAAATATTTTTTGTTGCTCAAAATAAATGTCTTGAATGGTAGTTACAAATACTAGCTGTCAACTCTTTCGAATCCGCCATTTCAGCTTTGCACAGTCAGAATGACCACCGTTACAATATCCGCCCCAAACCAAGAGCAAAGTGAGCACAAATTTTAAGTCTTTTATTTGATTTTAATCGCCTGTGACTGATCGACTTTGGAACACCCGAGATAAAGGGAGTATACTTTTTGTGGACCACTTTCATGTGGTCCGTGACTTAGAAATCTGAGCAACTTTGGAAAAAAATGGCATAACTCAGCCAAACAAAGCGCGATTCTAATAAAATTTGGAAAGGTGGTGTATGTCGGATGGGACCATAAGTGCATCTTGTTTCAAATAAATATCTCAATGGAGGCCGGAGATAAACGAAAAACTATAACGAAAAACAAAAATAACTAGGCGCGTGTACGCTGCTGCCGGCGACGCGAAGTTCAAGTCGGCGGCGGCGCTGCTGCCGGCGACGCAGTTCAAGTCCAACGCCGCGAAGTAGACCGAGGCGACCCCGCCGAACTCGTTGCCGGGCGAGCGCGTCGTCACGAGCGCCGCCACCGCGTACGACATCGTCGCCGTCTAAGAAAAAAAAAGGAAACAAAAAAGGCGTACACA
>JASAMY010002168.1:0-22500 GCA_030248085.1 Paralinhomoeus sp. GSCO2_6 | reverse complement strand
CTCCTTACCCGGGGGCACTATTGGAGGGGGGCTTCTATTATTTCAACCTAAAAATTTTGAATGGTAATGCTAGTTTCGCTGTCAAAATTGCCGATTTTTCGGGGATTTTGATCACTTTTGCCACATTTAATGGTTGATTTACCGCTAATAGTTGCTGAAACGTACTATTATTGGTTAGTAGTAGTGTGTATACACGATATAAATGTACCTAGGTACCACTATATTTTTTCCCATAAAAGGCACCTGGCACAACATACCCCTTACCCCCGGGGGCACTATTGGAGGGGGGCTCTATTATTTCAACCTTGCCGTACCCGGGGGCACTATTGGAGGTGGAGGGGGGTTGTATTGGAGGATTTACGGTACACCTGTGTACATCACCCAGTGTTCCATTGGAGCGGGACTGTACACACCTTCAACCACGCGGAGGGCACTATTGGAGGGTTTACGGCATACCTTCACAGCAGCGCCTATTGTCAAACATATATGTACATGTAGACCTATTAACTGTACCTCCTCTGTGACAGTTTCACGTTTTGGTTTCGATTGCTGGTCCGGCCGACAAGTTTACCGCGAAACGACAATTTCCCACCTTCAGGCGGGCTGTCGTTGTTGGATTTGGGGCGACGCTAGGAGGCCGTCAGTGGCTCACATAGCACAGCCAACTCCATGACGCCTTCCCGTCTAGAGCCGCATAATTAGCCAAAGAGATGAAGGCTTGCTGGTATAACGTTGTGCAAGAAACGCTTGCCCGCAACTCTGTCCAGACCCTGCACAAATAGCCAAAGACATTCGGAAGAACGTCATCTGTAATCCAGAGCAGCGATAGCACGAGAAAATCCATCGGAAGGGGAAGTCACCGATCTAGTGGCTCCATCAAGAATCGAACCCAGGACCATGCGCGCAAGAGGCCGATTCTCTACCACTAGACCATACGCTGCCCCACTTTCTCCCAGGCGGGCTATCGCGCCGAGCAGCTGCTGCGCGAGTGCTCGTTCAACTCGCGACCGTTCAACTGCTCGGCCGAGGCGGTGCCTTTATTCGATGAGAAATACGGTCGCTGCTTCCTGCTGCCAGCCGCCGACGTGGAGGCGCGCAAACAGATCGCGCCCGGCGTCGGTCTGAGTCTGGTGCTCGATTTGGACTTCCTCACTGCCTACCCCCAAAGGGAGAGGAGGCCCCAGCCGCTCTTCGACGGTTTCGTACTGAGAATCAACAAGAAGCACGTGCCAGTCGAACTGGACAGCATACAGGTACCGTATACCGTCGTAGACCCTCTAATTAGCCACCTGGGTGTAATTGTTTCGTTCGGGTTGTTAGCGCCGAGCGCATGGTTTTGTAGGTATACATGAGAGGTCCAATGAGTGGCTTACGGTATGTCCGTACCTAGGGATACGGCATGCGCTTGTTGTGCTTATGGTACGGTATTATGCTGCGCGAGTTTCAATGCAGGTGTCAGCGGGCCAGATCACGCGCATCTCAGTGAAGATGGAACAACTGAATCGGCTTCCGGTGCACAGATGGAGCTCCGTAGAGCGCTGTCGGAAAAACGAAGAGGGCCTTCGGAATCTGAAGGTAAATGGTACAAAGTAGTTCTAAATTTTTTTCAGGCGTCGCATTGGAATTCCGGCATTTCCGGCAATGGCATTGGAAATAGTTGGTTGTGCATTTTGCATTCAAAAATGGGTTGTACAGTATACATTCCCACCTGACAGTTCGGCCTTAGCTGGGGTGGGGTGGGGGTACGGTTAGAGTTGTTAAGGTTTTTTTTCAACCGGTTTTATCTATATTACTAAAGCACAATGTCTGTCTGTCTGTCTGTCTGTCTGTCTGTGTGCAACGCAGCCCAGAGAGTTGTGCTGGATGGATTGAGCTAAAATTTTGTATGAAGCTGCCGTGGGAAACTTCACCGTCATTTAAGGGCCGGATTTGCGATAGCTACCGTAATTCGTGAGTTATGCAAATTGCGCATACGTGTTTGATCGAATTTGAGAATTCAGTGTCAATTCTGCTTGGGATATATGTAATCGACCGTGCTGATCACGAATATCACATCCGTTTTCCAGTGCGATACCGTAATCGCGAGATACGACGCATTGAATATGCAAATTGCGTTTGATCGAATTTGAGAATTCAGTGTCAAATCTGCTTGGGGTGTATGTAATCGACCGTGGTGATCACGAATCTGGCATTCGTTTTCCAATCTGCTGCAGTAATGACAAGATATAGCATTATCCTTTTCTACAGTAGTATGACTGTTTGTTGGTTCTGTCTGCAATGCAGCACAGAGTTCTGCTGGATGAGCTTGAGCTGAAACTTCTTTGTATGAAGCTTGCTTCGCGCATTTTACCATCAAAATAAGAGTGGCACTACTGAAGCTATCGTAATCCATGCGTTATGCAAATATAAATGAATTATATGATAATACAGCACATTTTATGCGTGCTTCTGACTTATCAGAAGTGTTTAGAAAACAGTTCTGTACAGATCAATGGTGTAGTGCCTATGATGTCCGTTACTTTTCTGGAGCTCCTGGGATCAAACCTCTGCCATAAGAATACTTGTAACTTTTTTGTTTATAACTTTTTTGTTTTGCACGTGTTTATGCTATAAAAACTTGAACTTTTTATTATTTTTTACTTTGTTTTACAGGTGTTAGCGCTATAAAAACTTGTATCACACGCACATGCACGCACGCACGCACGCACGCACGCACGCACGCACGCACGCACGCACGCACGCACGCACACGCACTGGACATGGACAGCGCACGTACGCACATGCACGCACGCACGCACGCACGCACGCACGCACGCACGCACGCACGCACGCACGCACGCACACGGACACGGACACGCGCACGCACATGCACGCACGCACGCACGCACGCACGCACGCACGCACGCACGCACGCACGCACGCACGCACGCACGCACGCACGCACGCACGCACGCACGCACGCACGCACGCACGCATGCACATGGACGTGGACACGTGCATGCACGCACGCGCACGCTCGATCGCACGCACGCATGCAGCACACACGCACACACACACGGACGCACCCACGTACGCACGCACGCACGCACGCACGCACGCACGCACGCACGCACGCACGCACGCACGCACGCACGCACGCACGCACGCACGCACGGACTCGCGAGTGGGCGCACGCACGCATGCGCGTGTATGTGTTAGCGTTTTAGTTGTGCGTTGTTTTAGTTTTTCTTGGCATTGAGCACTGATCGTCGACGCATTAAACGTAATAAATGAAATATTGTGGTGCGTTTTGCCCGGTCCAATGGCCCAATGAACTTGGATTTCCCCGAAAAAGAAAACGGCTGAAAACAATTGATGCGTCCGCGTCCGCTGCTGCGTCCGATAAAAACTTTCTTAATTTTAGGCTTTGCTTAGGCTTAGTCGAGACCTTGCTTAGGCTCATGCTTTGGCTTTGATTTGGCTTAGGCTTATGCTTCGCTTAGGCTTAGGCTTAGGCTTAGGCTTCGCTTAGGTTTCGGACGCAGGACGCGGACGCAACAATTGTGCTTTGCCAAAAAAAGACGACGTAAGGAAGACACAAGCCCAAGCCCGCCGAAAACCGCCCGCCCACGGCGCGCTGGAATGGAATCGGAAGCGTCGGTCCGCGATCCTAGCTTAGACCAGGTCCAAAGGCCTTGCGCCTGCAGATCAAGGTGCATGAACATACATATGTGAGCAATCATGCAGATTACAAAAAAGCCTATTATTATTAGCTGACTCTGAAGGGCTGATTAAAACAATTAGCCTACTGCCTATATGGGATTTATGGTGTGTCTGCTCAAGATGGTATAGTGCCTAATTTTTACTATCGAATGTAATGACTGGAGATGTAATGACGCAAGAATAAAGCGTTACAACAAAAAAGGTGAAATGTTTTCCTGCATTGCAGAAGTGCATTGGTTGCATTGGTTGACTTCCTTTGGCTTTTGCTGCAGCACTTTACAGATTCGTCATTGTTGTTTTTAAACTGAGCATTCACAGCATGATTTTATGACACATTGTATTGATGATGAGTCACTACTGAGGACATGAAAATATTGATAATGAATCACTCTGAGCACGTTTTTAATGATGAATGACAAATGACAAAAGAGATGAAAGGTTTCTCAGATATAGCAAAATCTCTGCCTATTCTCGCCCCCAACCCCCCATTGGTCATTGAGCTGCTCGACCTTTTGGGGGCCTCTGGGCGATAAACTATTTTCGGGCTCTCCCATTCTCTCCCGCCCCCCCCCCCCCCTTGCACCGGTTCATGGTCTCCTTTGTGTGCGCGTTTTGTGCATGTTTCGGATTGTTCGTGCTGGGTTGCGAGAGCAAAACGTTTTTGAACATACATTGTACAACACACACAAACAGACACACCGAAAAGCCTATGCTCTCCCCCCCCCCCCCGCCACATAGCATCACCACAGAAAATAATACAAAACTTCTGCAAATGAGTCTCAGCGCATGTCTCCAATTTACGTCATCGGTGTGTTGATATGAAATTTATTTAAAACAGAGTGGGTGTTACAAGCATTTCTTTAGTATTCATGCAAATGCGTTGGTTGACATGCACTGGCTTTGGTTGACCTGTATTCCAACACTTTGCAGTTTCATCATTGCAGTGCTTCATCATTGTACAAATGAGTATTCTCAACATTATTTTATTTCATGAGACAAATTGATGTTGAACCACTTTGGAGAACTTTGCAAGCAGGAGTCCTGAGTTGAAGCGGCTAGTTTTAAAAAAGTTCGGTCTATTTTAAAAAAAAACCTGGCTCTCGGTCTTTTTTCTGTGAAAAAAAACCTCTTTTTTATTGTTTTGGTTACTTTTCGCTACTTTTGGGGATTATATGCCAATGTTTGCTTGTAGCTTGACGCCCATTGCACAAATATTAGTGATGCCTATGTATTTGCAGTCATACTTCGATACTTTGATAGCGCAGTAGCCACCCAGAAGTGAACTGAAAGTCGACAAAGTGATCAAGTGTCTTCACTGCAGCTGGCGATCGGCCAAAGCTATGCGCCACATGTGCATGCGAGATCTTGACAAGCACAAGTTCCGCTGTAAATAATGAGCTGAACTGCTACGTCGTTGAATGCGGAACATGGTCCACATCGTACATGGTGTACATGTACATGTTGCACTCTGGTTTATGCTCCTCAAAGCTTGTTTTGAAAGCTTAGGAGCATTAAATCATGCAAGAGTGCTCCTGCTGTGCCTACTTATACGTCCTACACACGTTAGAATACCCTCTACTTGGTCCAGATTACGTTCTGAGGTGATTTTGAAAAAGTTCAAAATAAAACGTACTTTTCTAAAATAAATCGGTTTTATTTTAAAATAAAACCACCCCAGTTTTCCATTTGGTTTTTTTTACAACTCTAGGTACGGTCACCACACTCCAATTTATGTGACGTCTTTTTTAAACTAGTTTTGTTGAATTTGCATTTATCTTTTCTTGCCATACAGGTGTTGCAACTGGAGACAGCGGACCAGTATGGCACCGGAGTTTGCTACCACGACTGCTCTCAGCAACTGGTCATTCCAAACTGCGACTGTTTCCAGCCTATTGATCCAATGTTCTTAAAGGAAGATGTCAAGAGCAAATATCCCTCCTGCACGCCCAAACAGATTCTGGACTGCGTCAACGACACTCTCACTAGAGAGGTATAGGGTGCCTACCGTACTCTTGTAATACAGTACTGCCCTCAAATCCGCTAGAGGCTGTGTCCATGAGAGGGACTCACTCATTTTCCGCTCGATATACTGTAAAACCTATTTGTACCCTCCCTCCCCCCCTCCCCTTATTCTACGGGCCAAAAGAGTAAAACAATTAGCCCTGCCTAGGGGTGCCTAATTACCTATAGGGTTTTGCGTTCAGAGGCCACGTACAAATTGGGTACAGTACCTCGCTCGAGTGTGCTACCGTAGACCCAAAACGGCTCACCAGTGGAGACAGCACACAGCGTGCAGCCTGCAACAGTTGTTGTTGTTGTTGATTTGGGGCAACGCTACGAGGCCGTCGATGGCCCATATTAGCCATCATCTCGCCTTTCCATCTAGAGCCGCAGAATGAGCCAAAGACATTTGGAAGAATGCCATCAGTAATCTAGGGCAGCGACGGCGCGAGAAAAGCCATCGAAAAAGAAGTCCTTGATCTGGTGGCTGTTCATTAACACTCAAACCCGGAACCGTGCCGGCGCAAGAGGCCGATTCTCTACCACTAGGCCATGCGCTACAGTAGTCAGAGCGGGATTACTGCGTTGCAGAAGGCCAAGTTTCGCGCCTGCACCCAGTCGTGTCTCATGCCGTGTGACACGACCGACTACTCCATCGACCTCAGCACCAGCGCATTCCCTTCCTGGCACCTGCGCGCTGCCTGGCACGAGAGCATATCTAGGCCACCTGCACCGCCTTTGGACTTCCGCATGGAACGTGAGCTGTGTACATGTAAATCTGAACCGAACTGTACGCATGTCGATACTGTACCTACCGTACGTGGGAGGTCATTCAGGCGTTTTATTGTTTTATTTAATTTTATTCTTTGTTTGTTGTTTGTTTGTTTGTTTTTTAGGCAGAAACGCAAACCACAGTAAGTGGACGCTTTTACCAAACGAACGAGGACCGACCCCTAAACCGATGTCATTTTGCACGGTGTTGTATATAACGTACCGTGCCTATGTATGTATGTACATGTATGTGCTCCCTCAATACCTGCCGATACATGTTGGTTACTGTTTCGTACGCACAGTACCGGTGTACACAGATTTGACTTTTAAACGCATTGTAGGTACATGTATATTTCCTAAGCGAAAATTATCGCATTCAGAAAGCATTTGCGATTACGACTTCTTTAATGGCTGTCCCATCGAAGTACCGCCAAACGGCACGCTGTTGGAAGTGGGTGGGGAGAATGTTTTCCATCCTATTCCCAATTCCAATCCTGTTCTCGACACTACGGTAGCCGAAGAAGTCTGGTTCTGGGACCGCGCAGAGGGCAGCTGCAAGCCAGGTACGGTACTGAATACGGTTGTGTGTGTACTGTAGCGCTGTACGCGAATCACGAAGTGATGAAATGTCTGTTATCACGTTGGTACCATGCGTCGAGTGACGACATTTCAAATACTGTATTTGTCTTTACAAACGCATTCACAAATTCAATTGCGCTGCGTTGCCAAAGCAAGCGCAAGCACGGACGGTATAGAATCCAAACAGTGGCAGCATGAGGCTCGATTGTGAAGCGTTTGTACCTGCATAACCACTGGCACAGATATATTGCAAGTAAATCAGAATGTGAACTCGTGGGACAATTACAACACATCAGGTCTTTATGCCATAGTGCGCACACGACACACTGTGCATGCGGTTTGCGTAAATTTTAGACTTTCTTATACATACCTAGCAGCGTGTAGCAAACCAACCCAAAACCAAACCAATTTAGAACCCTATTGGAGGTGCCAGTTCGTAGACGATCCAATTCGGGCGGCTCAGGCAGCGAATCAGTTCAAGAGCAAGTTCGCGTGCGAAGCGCATTGCTCGCGTGAGTATCCACGCACGCACGCACGCACGCACGCACGCACGCACGCACGCACGCACGCACGCACGCACGCACGCACGCACGTACGCACGCACGCACGTACGCACGTACGCACGCACGCACGCACGTACGCACGTACGCACGCACGCACGCACGTACGCACGCACGCACGCACGCACGCACGCACGCACGAACGCACGCACGCACGCACGCACGCACGCACGCACGCACGTACGCACGTACGCACGCACGCACGCACGCGCGAACGATCAGTAGGCGCCACAGCCTCTAAAATTCCCAACGAATCCATTCTTCAGCAAAAGGCCACCGCTGCTTGGCGCAGACTCCGATCAGTAAACTGCATTTCAAAGCCGCAGAACAGTTTAACTGGCAATGTTTAGAAGAGACTGAGCGATTCTATTTCAATTCCAAGAAGGGCAAGTGCATGCGCGCTCACTACAACGGCTGCAATGCCCACAGAAACATGTTCCTGACGATGGCCGATTGCGAGATGACGTGTCAAGGTTGGTCTAGCTTGTTTGCGTGCGTGCGTGCCGGTGCGCGCGTGCGTGCGTGCGTGCTTGCCGGTGCGTGCGTGCGTGCGTGCGTGCGTGCGTGCGTGCGTGCGTGCGTGCGTGCGTGCGTGCGTGCGTGCGTGCGTGTGTGCGTGCGTGCGTGCCGGTGCGCGCGTGCGTGCGTGCGTGCTTGCCGGTGCGTGCGTGCGTGCGTGCGTGCATGCGTGCGTGCGTGCGCGCGCGTGCGTGCGTGCGTGCGCTCACTCAGCCCTCAACTTGAGACTACCTCGCGGACCGTGCGTGCTTCCCCGAGCCGCGCAACGACGTCTGTTTTCACAAGCGCTTCGTCTGGATGTTCCACCACGCTGCCCAGCAGTTCCAGTGTAGAGAGCAGCTCCTGCCCTACGATGACTGCAGTCGACCGCAGGGGCCCATTTCACAAAAACTGCCTAAATTAAACAAAATTTTATTTAGCAAACTTTAATTGCTGTTCAACACATTTTCTTTGTGGATGTTTTTAACTCAAATGTTAAATTAATAACTCAATTGTCAAATTCTCAAATGGTTGTGAAACCAAATGTGCCGATTTTTGTTTTATTTTTGAGCTTTAGTTTTGACCATTTTAATTTTGGATTTGAGCGTAAACATTTTAGTTTTGTGAATCTCGATTTTGAGTAAACTACTCTAAAGACCAAAATGAAGCTAAAATGTGAGCTTTGTAAAATGGGCCACAGGCGCGCTCTTTGCCCGGTTTCGAGACGCTCGACGAGTGCCTCGAAACCTGTCTTCACCTGAAGGATCCCTCCCAGGCGCCGTCAGTTGTTTGGGTTCTTGTTTCATTGTAGTTTTTTTTTACTTTTGTAACAAGCTCAATAGTTGCACATTGCAGGTGTACTTTGAACTGTTAATCATCTAAAAAATGCAAAAAAATTCCAATAGTGCTTCCGGTTAGAGCGAGGGTAAAAGTATAGGGGCACTATACGGATACGGGTACGGATACACTATACGGATTTACGGTATGTAGCATACCCATCTCCGTGATGCCTTCTCGTCTAGAGCCGCATATGTATGTACCTAGTCAGGCAAAGACATTCTGAAGAACGCCATCAGTAATCTAGGGCAGCGGTGGCACGAGAAAGTCCATCGAAAGGGAAGTCCTCGATATATAGTGGCTCCATCAAGAGTCGAACCCAGGACCGTGCGCGCAAGAGGCCGATTCTCTACCACTCGGTCATGCGCTGCCCTTTGCAGTCCCACGGACTGCCTGCCGCGGCCGGACGCGGGGCCTGCCGTCGAGTTGCCGCCGTGCCGCTTCGACCAGCTGGACACTCGCTACTACTTCAGTACGAAGCACGGCCACTGCAGACAGTTCGCGCTGAGACACTGCAAGCACGGACCCGACTGGAGCGGCGCGCAATTCAAAACGCGCGAGGACTGCGAAGACAAGTGCCAGAGACCCTACGCGCAACTGCCCCGTGCGTGCCCGTTCACACTTCGGAATGTATTTACCTTAAATCCTCTAAAAAGAACGCTTTTCTCCTCCGCCCACTCCAATGAACAACCCCCCCCCTTCCTCCAATGAACGCCCGGGCTAGATATAGGGTGGGTTGGAAAATGAACGCCTAGGGCGTTCATTGGGGTTTGACGGTATGTACTGTACTGTATACATGTGTGTGCGTCGTTTACTGTTCGGTACTGCCGTGTAATACCTAGGGCCGAATATAAAGTACAGGGGCGGGCCAGCGAGAAGATTATGACCCTCACTCAGCAGACTCTTCCCGCGCCCCCAATAGTTCAAAAGTCTGAAAAAGTTTCTTTCCGCTTCTTGAGGTACCTAGCATTTTTTTTAAGAATCCAAACCAAAGTATTCTTCCCGTTTTTTTACTCACTCATGTCATTGTAGTTTCCTTAGCGTTTACGGGTTCCTTTCTGGACTGCAGTGGCATGTGCCAATCCATTGTCCTCCAGGGGCAATTTTCTAGAATGTAGAATTGTATAGGCTGCTGGCGCATTAAAGTATCATTTTTTTATAGTTTTGGATTACGGTACTTTTCCTTTACTCTTTACGATACGGTCCGCACACAGCGCACCCAGTCCGCCCTCCCCCTGTTGTTGTTGGATTGTTGTTGGATTAGGGAGAGCGCTAGGAGGCCGTCAAGGCCCATGTAGCATACCCGTCTCCGTGACTTCCCGTCTAGAGCCGCACAATTAGCCAAAGTCATTCGGAAGAGCCCCATCTGTAATCTAAGTCAGACGACAGCGTGGGAAAATCCATCGAAAGGAAAGTCCTCGCTCAAGTGGATCCTCAAGAATCGAACCCAGAACGGTGCGCGCAAGAAGCCGATTCTCTACCACTAGGAAGGACCCCCCCCCATCTCTCTTTCAGCCAGAGCGACTACTGAGCCGTCGACGCCAGCGGTGGAGGCGGCGAGGGACCCTTTGGCCTACGACGAGTTGCTGTCCCGTCCCGACGTCGCCGTCGTCCAGATCTTCTTCCCTCAGCTCGAGTACGTGGAAATCGAGCAGGTTCGTCGCGCCCCACGTGCAGGCATGTGTGGGTGTCTGCTGAGTGGACGAGTGCCCAACTACCGTAAACCCTATAATTTGCCCCCCGGGGGCTAATTTTTTCGTTCGAGCTCTAGGAGGGTGTATAATTATAGGGGGGGGCTAATTATAGGGGGGGGGCTTATAAACTGGAAGTGTCGATGAGTGTGAAGATGTGTGGGCAAAAAGGCGCGTGGAGGCGATTTTTAAGGGAAAGTGGCGCTGTGCACACTAGGGATGAGCATGGGCTGGGCCGGCCCGGCCCGGCCCGGCCCAGCCCGGCCCATGGGCCGAGCTGGGCCGGAATCCCAGGCCCATCCTGTGGGCCGGGCCGGGCCGGGCCTGCGTTTTGGGGGTGTGGGCCGGGCCGGGCCGGGCCGGACGTTCCTGGCTGAAACATAGGAATCTACATTGTATGTTATGCATATTGTAAGTAACGGCGACTATTCAGCAGAAAGGAGGCATTAAGGACGCGAGTGCGCCTAAAAGTTCGTCGTGACGGCGTCGTCTCACTGTTAATCTAGCGCGTTGGTCGCGACGTTGCCGTCGTCGTCGCCGTTGCCGTTTTCGTTGTCGTCACGGCCCTTAGACCGTGAGGCACAGACGAGCAGACAACAGACGTGAAGCGACGACGACGACGTAGTACTAAAAGGCATGAGCATCTGGCGCTAGCCCAGCCTCACGTCCATCGCGAGCAAGGCGCTCGTGACGACTGCCAGCTCGGCGCCCTCCAGGCGCCGCCTCTACATCACTGGCTTGGCGACGATAGATAATACATCAGACATGGGCAGCGCCTTTTTTTTCTCAACAAACCCTTTGTGAGCGGCCAACTTCAATTGACAAACACGGTCAATCTTGAGGCCAAAAAATGGTTGGAAGCTGTAAAGCCAGAAGCGCCATTCTCTGTGTATGTGTAGTGAAAAAACGCGAACTGGCGTACGTACATGTACAACTTATTTTAGTGCACCACGGTACTTATTTCTTGGGATGGGCCGGGCCGGGCCGGGCCTGGAATTTGAGCAGTTGGATGGGCCGGGCCGGGCCTGGGCCTGGTTTTTGACGCGTGGGCTGGGCCGGGATGGGCCGGACTATCTGGTGGGCCGGGCTGGGCCGAGATCTTCAGGCCCATGCTCATCCCTAGTGCACACACGTTGGTATACACTCTAACACACTCTCACACAGTCTCACATGCACATGCGTGTACATACATACACATACACGACCATACATATGTACACCCAGACATGGAAACATGTGCCTTTTAGACGATGGTTCATTTAGGGAGGGGGCGTAATTATAGGGGGGGGGGCTTATTAACTCAAAGTGGTTTTGGGAGGGTGTATAATTATAGGGGGGGCTAATTATAGGGGGGGCTAATTATAGGGTTTACGGTAACTATATGCATCGAAACAGCGGACACAGAATATTGCCAATGAATGAATCAAATGAATAGCACGCTCTCATTGCGCTAAAATAAAGGTTGAAAATTATGTCTACTGGCGTAACGGCCCGTCTACGGCCCGTAAGGTGCCAGAATACTCGGCTTTGCCCAACTGTACTTTATCGCCCCTTACTCTATCCGAGATTTACCGTTGACGCAGCTTATTGGAACATTTGAGCTTGTGGAATGCAACGGATGGAAGTGGGGGGGGGGGGTGCGAAGCATAAAGGGGGGGGGGGGACAAACCAACTCGCCACGTACTGACGACGTAACTAACTCCAATACAGCATATGATGCTGTAGGCGGAGATTCAAAAAAAAAAACCTACAGTATACAAGCGCGCGTTTCAGAAGCACTCGATGACGTTAACGACGTTTATTAGCAACATCGGCGGCCAAGTCGGTCTGTGGGTCGGCCTCAGCATCGTGACGTGTGAGTGTGTACCATAGGGTTGTTCAGATTTTTTTTTCAAATACAAAAAGCGGTATTTACTGTACGATTATTGTTTGTACGTTGGCGCACTTCTGTATTCTGCCAGTTAGTTAACGTTCAGTTGTCAAGTTCTTTATTATATTGTGCGGCGTCTGCAGTCGTCAGATCAAGAAATGCGCAAAGAAGCGGGTCTATTCTCTCCAGACCCCTTCATCCGAAACAACAAAGTTTTGATGAAAGAACTACAATATTTTTGCTGAATTGCAGCTCTGTGGCGAACTGGTGATATGCGTACAGGTAGTATTAGTATTTATTGTGCACGTTACTTTCTGCTGTTTTTTTGTATACTGTCTGCAGTTCTGATTGACTGAGCAGTTCAGTTTCAGTTCCACTCGTACTGAGCACTGGGCAGCATTGAGGACGTCATAGGCGGACCGAGTACTGTATGCAAATTTGTCGGTCCGCACTCTGCTGGCATTCTACTCTTCTCGAACGCAGCGCGCCATCTCTTGCATGACGCGCGTGAGCGCCTGCCTGAAGCCCTGCTCGTCCGCCTCGGCCTTGACGCGGCCCAGCGTCTCGAGCCACTCGTCGGCGTCGCCCTCGAACCGACACCGGTAGGCCTCGATGGGCGCCCGACGGTCGTCGAGGCGCTGCAGGTCGAGCAGCAGCTCGACCTCGAGCGCGCTGAGGTCGGGCAGCGCCATCTCGGTCTTCTCGTCGTCCGTGCACTCGCTCATCTTCTTCTCGAGCGCCGTGCCCTCGATGCCGTCCAGCTCGGCCCGGCTGAACGTGAACCGCTGCCGCCTCTGCTCCTCGTTCTCCGCAGCCTTCCCGCCCGACACGACCAGCGTGTACACGCGCTCGGCCAACTTGAGAGAGGGCAGGCCGAAGAACTGAAAGAGAGCCGGTAACCGGCACTGCAACGAAACTCCCGCAACCGCATCCACATCTCTAGCGCGGGGGCACTAAAATCCCTCCTTACTCGGGTACGACTAACTAATTTTAGAGTGAGGCGTAGAGGCTAGGAACCCAGAAAGGAATGTAGCACGCTGCTTAGCCGCAATTGCTATACGGCAAGTTTAGTGGCGTTTTTCGCTGTCCAACAAATAGAAAGTGAAATGTGTGTAAGGTAGCCTTGCCTCCTAGGGTAAACGTTCGGTGCCTAGGCGGGTGGAGCACTGTTGGCTTTAACATCACTGTACGTACCCTGTCAAGCTTATTGGGGCGGAGGGAGAGGGGTTGCCTAGGGGACACGGTGGTTGTTAGACGCATTGCGCAAGGAGAATTAATCACCTCACCTCCAGGTCTTGATTTACTCGTTGTTCCAATTGCCGGTCCGAAGTGCTGATGACGTAGCCTACAAACATATTGTACATACCGTATATCCGCATATTGCTTCAGCGTTTCTGTGCCCTGCTGGCCCTGTCGGGTGAACAATCTGATCGGTTACTCAGTCCCCACTCGTATTCGAACCACACCTGTAACTGGGGGGTTGCCCTCCCCCACTATTTTTCAACAGCCCCCCAAAGCACTCCCCCCCCCTTAACCCCCCAGAATTTTCCCAAGATATTTTTACCCTGTTTTTGTTGACCCTACTTATACCCATTTTTGACCAAAAAAGTATCATTATAACTCAAAAGATGGCCAGCTACCCCCACTTTTTGCTCCACCCCCCCCCCCAGAATTCGGCCGTTTACCCCTCCCCCCCACTCTTCCAGACCCAGTTACAGGTATGATGATTCGAACCTCTCAGATGGTTGAGAACGACTTCGAACGAGTCGGCCCGGCGGTTGAGAGAGATGCGGACGACGCCGTCGTCGTCGTCCCGACGCGCCGCATTGTCGACGAGCCACTTGAGATAGGGACTGGGCGCGAGCGTGGCCGCGCAGCTCTTGAACTGGCGGCCACCGACCTCCAGAAGCACCAACCGTTCCCCCGTCTTCTCGGCGTCTTCCATTCTTTGACGGTTGGGCGTGTCGACGCTGCGTGTACACCGAGAAGTGGCAGGGCCGATTGCGAAAGCGTAATCTCGCGCGCGCCCTCGTCGAATAACGACGATGCAACAGTTGGGTTGGGGGAACGAGGCCCGATAAACAGCGATGACTCGGTGGCAAGCGATGTTCAACACGAGAGGGGGGGCGGCCGCACAAACAGGAAAGCGCATGCTCTGCACACGGCTGCCGTCAGTCCGTCGGTCACGCACGCACACCGGCGCTGGCGCGCGCGCGCTTTTAGAACGCCAGCGCTCGTCGCGGCCACTCCTCCAAACGGGAGTCATTTCGCAACTCTCTCTGGATCATCTCGTTTCACAATCTGACTCTCGCCGCGCGCGCCAGCGCACAAACGCCGCGCAGCTAAAAGTGTCTTCTCTACCATCCAGCTAGGAATATAGCCAACCAGTGAAAACCATTCCAGACTGGCAAAGTTGCTCTCTCGTCTCGCTGGCTTGTTGCGTTGCCTCTGTTGCTTAGTAGCAGCGCATGCAGGCAGGGGGACTAGCTAAAGTTTCCCAACGTACATAAGACCGTAAACGGCGTCTTTATCTGCGTGAATTTCGTCATTGCTGTGTGGCGTCGGCTGCATGCAACATGCGGTGTGCGTACACAGGCGTGTCCGGCCGCTGTCTCGGCTGCCCACTGACACTACGCTTTGAGCGCTGTGGGCAACACGGGAAAAAGTGCGGCTTTCCACTGGAAAAAAGGCCAACAACGCGCCCTGGGCATGGAGCCGCCGAGCGAGGTGTCGTCCGAGCGGCCGGTGCTGGTCGACGTCGGAGGCGCGGAGTTCAAGAGCTGCGCGGCCACGCTCGCGCAGAGCTCCTACCTGAGGAAGCGGGTTGAGGAGGCGGCCGCCCGCGCTCCCGACGCCGACATCCGCATCTTTCTCGACCGTGAGCCAGACTCGTTCGCGCTGGTGCTGAGACATTTGAGAGGTACCCTTCTGGGCATTATATGATTGAAAAAAGTATTTTATTTAACGCAATCCCAACACACCGTGGAGGCGCAGGCAGTGTCAGCCAAGGGGGAACTTTCTTCGCCCGCGAGGGTAGGTGGGCCGCCCACCTGGCACGGATTTCGAGCCGAAGTCCCGGAGCCGCCCCACACCGTGGCAATGAAAGCCTTCGTTCTTCGGTCCAAGGGGATTAGTAGCTGAGTGAACCTTGGTGGTAGGAAGTTGAACCCCCGACCACGAGCGCGCCGAGCACGGCGCCTTACAACTGAGCTAGCTACCCATGATGCATTAGTACCCAATTACAATTGTCAATCGTATGCGGAGCCGTGCCACACGGTGCGCGTATGCGAGCGCGTAAATGCGAGCTCGTCAGAGGGACTTGTTCTTCAGGCTACGAGATCAGTACAGCCGACAAGGCGTTGCGGAGTCGGGTGAATCAAGACTTGGAGGTGAGCAGATGTCCCTCCCCGGCAATCACGCAACACACAGATCTGCAGAGCGCGGGTCTTGTTGTTCGATTAGGGGCAACGCTAGGAGGCCGTCAATGGCCTATGTATGTATAGCATACCCATCTCCATGACGCCTTCCCGTCTAGAGCCGCGTAATTGGCCAAAGATCGCCATCTGTAATCTAGGGTAGCGACAGCACGAGAAAATCCATGGAGAGGGAAGTCCTCGATCTAGTGGATCCATCAAGAATCGAACCCAGCACCATGGGCGTAAGAGACCGATTCTCTACCACTAGGCCGTACGCTGCCCGTGGGCAGCGTGTCGTATAAGAGCAGCATATACGAGGGCTTTTGGCACACGGTTTTTCAACACTTCAAAATATTGGCGAACCTCAGTTCTTTGGCCTGTCCGCGGTGGATCTGGGCGAGCCGCAGTACAAGGTGGCCGCCCGCAGGTTGAAGATCGACGGCCAGAAGATCGACATGGCCGATCAGGAGTTCACATTCTCCGAGGAAGAGTTGGAGCGGATCCGAGGCACGGCTTTAAAAACCTTTTAAAAAATAAAAAAAAAATCAAATTGAAGCTATCATCTCTAGGCACGGCGCTGCACGGCCGCGTGCTCGAGTGCTGGCAGACCGCGGTGCCGGTGCTGGCGCTGCCGGAGCTGAGCGCGCTCGAGGTGGAGCTGCTGTTCGACCTGCAGCGCTTCGACGACCGCCTCGCGCCCATCGCCCTCTACCGCCGCCGCTGCGAGGGCGACGCCGACGCGTGGCTGCGCACGCTGCACCGAGTCAAGCTCGAGGCGGACGCGCACGGTTTTCGGGACGCGCACAAGCGCGCGCTGCGCGAAATGGCGGCGGCAGCAGCAGCCGCAGCCGCGCCGCAGTGACGCGTCGGTCGTTCAACTGTGTTTGCGAACTCTCCAAAGTGCGTGTAGACCACCGTCTTTTTGCACCCACACCACACCACGAGCCACATTTGATCGCTTGCCTATGTACGTGTTGCGTGTGCGCGCAGGTGAAAGCCGGTACCGCACCTACATACAGATGTACTTTCTGAAGCCCATTTATTATTATTATTACATTTCATTTGGCACAATCCCAAACACTCTCAACACACCGTCAGAGTCCTTTGAGGGGAGGGGAAAGGGCTCCCCCTTTGTTACAGGCATAAAACACTGAACAATAACAGTAGGGGGAGAGGGGGGGGGGGTGAGTTGAGTTTCGATACGAGTGTGACTTAGACACCCCTCTATGTCAGTCCAGTTGCATGTGCACCTAGTACATGGGGCCCACACAATGCTCATCATTCAGCGATCTCGTGTAGAACCTTCTTTGTTTGGCACATACGGGCCCAACAACAAGTGGAACAAAATTCAGCAAAACACAGACGATCAACTAAAGTGTGCAGCACAACGGTTTTAATCGACTATTTTTATCAACTCTTTCTCTTCTTCAGTTTCTAATACTATCGCCTTCGAGTCTTCTGCGGATTAAAGAAGCGCACGTCAATCTGACGAGAGTCGAAGAGCGAGCTGAAGGTCGCCTGCACCGCCTAGAGCGACACAAAAGTATACAAACGTACATTCCAAAAAGAGCACCCCCCCCCCCGGGCCGTCCCCCCCCACCCAGAAAGAAATGAGCAGCCATGATGAACAAGGGGTTGCTTGCAAATGAGCGCCAAGGGAACTCACTGATTGCCATGTCTAGGAGGACATCCCCCAAACGAGTACAGACCCCCTCCCCCCCCCCCTCCAACTCGGGCAAACAAGTTTACCATCTAAAAAAGCAAAAGCATACAGTAGTAGTATGTAGTGTGGATGACCTAAATATTTACCGTAATCCGTTCTCATGATGACCCTAAATATCTACAGTATCCTGAAAGAAGAAAAAAAAAATGATTACCTAGATATTCTACCGTAACCCTTTGGTGAGTGTGTCGCCTGAGTGTGTACCTGCGTGCCTGCGTGCGTGCGTGCGTGCGTGGTGCGTGCGTCCGTGCGTGCGTGCGTGCGTGCGTGCGTGCGTGCGTGCGTGCGTGCGTGCAGCATTATTTAGGCGTCTATCCTATACCAAAACTATGAAGAATTTCCAAGTACGTGTCGCCCTCCAAAGTCGGGGCTCGCCGCGGTCGGGCCGACGATAGTCGTAGGCGCGCGCCCACGGTTGGGGGCGCCAACCTAGGGTGAACATATGGCTCTAAAAATAGCGGCGTCCAACGCCGACTTGACGCGACATACCGTAAAGTGTCGAATAGCAGCGTCTCTCTTCGAGCGGTACAACGCTACAACGTAGGTACGTACCTGTGCCTATGTATACATTGTATTGTACGTATGTACCGAATTGCGTGGATGGTGCGAATTGCGTGGCGCTCGATCGCGACGCTCGCCTCTCTTCGCCGCGGCGACCGGGGGCGCGAGCAAGTCCAGCTACGAACCCTGCTTCTACGAAAATGAATCCGCGCTCCTACTGAGGTGCGCCTTTTAATTGGCAATTCACGATAGTCCCTTCCGCTGCAAAGACCAAAGTTTGGCACCGCCGCCATCGGCCGCCCACTAGTTGGCCTCCCCTCCTCCAGCCGCTTGCGCACGACCGAAGGTCGAGGGCGATGATTGGTTGTTTTTTTACGTTTGTGTCCTTGGTGTATCGAACTCCGCCGCGGCAGAGGTTGATGTTGGCGCACGCTTCAATGGGGCTTGCCTCGTCGCTCAAGAACTTCACTAGTCTGAAGCGAGCGCGCACGCCTTGCGTACGTGGACGAGTTAGGCGATCGTGCGTACGTGGTTAGGCGATCCGTAGTATCGCAGCGGCGCTCTAGGGGCGGGCACTTGAGAAGGGGGAGCAGACGCTAATGCAGGGAGAAGCGCCTGTCCCCTCCTCCCTCGTTCTGCCGGCATTCTTTCTTGCGTCGACTGGGTGCGGACGAGTAGCAGGCGCCCATTGCCACGACTTGCGAGACGAGGAAGGCGCTACTACTAGTGAGGAAATGGAAAACAAAATGAACGATATGCTAAAGAGCGACGAGAGCGCAGCTGCGCTAAATATGTAGCATAAAGCCGACTGATCGTAGAAGTCGCTGCTGAACAAGCTGAACAACAAGATGGTTTCCCAAGCATGTAACACAGAGTAGCCATTCTTTACCCTGCGACGGAGGGGGGGTTTGGCGCGGCCCCACGTTCTCGCGCGTAATTGCTTTGTCGAGGCCAACTTACACACCTACATGTACCACGTAGTTAGGTGCTCGAAACGGACGCGCGGCGCACTTTGGACTGGAAGACGCGAATGAATCGCTGATTGAATTGCTGACCTTTGACGAGCCACCCTCTTGGCACAAGTCGCGTAATGAAACGCGCCGCTGGTCCCGTTGCATGCAAGCTGTTCGGACAGACTGCAAAGTATTCTCCTCCCTCTCTCCTCATGCAGCAGTATTCTCCTCTCCTCCCTCTCGCAGCAGCACACATACGATAGGTATGTACCTATGTACCTAATTTACAGGAAAAGCTGTATTTACAAGTGCACTGCTCGCTTTACTCTCCTCTGCCAAAAAAATTAATACCCCATGTGTAGAGTAATTTCTCAATTTGCTCCGATTACCTAAAGGACTCAACTGGAAGCATGGAGCATGCTCCTCACTTTGCTCCGCGTAGCTAGAGCATACTCCAAATCTAGAAGCACTTCTCCTTTGTACGCTTCTCGCAATTGCGAAGCTTGCGCACACCCAAATACGCGTGGCGCATGCAGTCAATGCCATACATGTGGACGTAGTGCGTTGCTGGCAAGGCTAGCATAACGCTGCCGTCGCCACCGCCTCGCTCTCGACGTCCATCGCCAACGTCAGCCGCTGCACCGAGCCGTCGACGCCCATCGCCGCCATCGCCCCGGTGCCGCACGTCATGGGTGAATCTCGTCGCCCATTGTTTCTCCGCCTCATCGACGCGAACCTCTCTTCCACGTTCGCCAGCGCCATCGACGCAACAGACGATGCTGAGCGCCCACCGCTTGGTCGAGATTTCTCGTTGTCTCACTTCACATAAATAAACTGCAGAGGGTCCTCTTGGATTTTGCCCATTCTGCTAAACTCCGAGTTTGCAGACAACTTCTAACCATTTGCCTATGCAGATACAACAGTAGCGGCAGCCGATTCAAGCACTCATCACAGAGGATGGGTTCTCAATTTGCTCTACTCTGCAAAAAAAATAAACGAAAACAGCAAATCAAGAGCTATTGGCTTATTTTGCTCCAAATAGTTGAAAACTAAGCAATTAGATTAGAGGACGCTCCTCGCTTTTGCTCCACACAGACATAGCAAATCTCAAAATCAGAGCACTTCTCCTCGGCATGCGCTGCGCTGCTCCTGAGTCCTCACAGCCAGTATAGTAAAACTGGGGGGGGGATATTTGGAAAAGCAATTTTTTTGCACTCTACCTCCTCCCTCGTGTGTTTGCCACTGGCTGTCCTGACCACCGTCTTCTAACAATGGTTCCCTCCGCATGCAAACGATATGATTTCCAGTCCCAGTGCGCGTCTCTGTGATGTGGCATTGTGGAGTTGTAGCAACTCCCCAAAGCAGTGCATCGGTCAAGGGGTGTGGGTTGCAGATGGGCTCGTTGATTCTTCTCAATCCGAGTTCAATCACCATTGAATACTTTATCATTTAGATCGTCCAAGTTGTTCTTAAGAAAGCAGTAGAGGGCATGGTCTCTATCACTCCACGTTTTTTCTTTGGCCTCGCTATCGGTCATTCCTTCTTTGACCAATTTCTTTCGCCACTCTTGCATTGACTTGTAAAAGTCCGTCGCCATGATGTTTTCGTACCGAGTTTCCAGATCTTGAATCTAAAAAGTGTTTGAGACAGTGTATAATTGCAACAACACGCAGACAACCGATTGCAATGACGCACCGATTCCCTGAAGTTGTTGAATAGCGCAGCATAGAGCTCTTTGTTGTGCATGAGCACTTGAAGGCTGTTGACGCTGCTGGAGCCATTTGACGTCAACTTTTCAATAGCTTCTTTCAGAATTTCCGAAATTACTTCAATTTCAAAATCGCTTGCCGTCTCATCATCGCACTCATCCTCCTCTGCACTTTCGTTTTTCTCGTCATCGCTCTCGTTCGATTCCTCATTTTCATGAACCGTGGTCTGATGGCGTTCGAGGTTGAACTTGCTAGCAAAATACTTGTCGCATTCTTCGCACTCAAACATTGTTTTTCACGATGAATATTGGGTCTTTTTCGGGCTTCTAAAGACTCGCTGGAAACTAATGACGAAGTCCTCCTCTATGGCGCAGCTTTAAAAGCAGGCAACTGACCAATGAGCATCGAGCTTGATGATGTCACTCTCTATTTCTTTTGGTCACGTGATGGGCACGTCCTGCTGTCGTTCTGTTGAAACTTGAAACGATTACAACTCGATTGTCTCGGATTATGTGTCCTGCGCATTTTGCTTGTGCACAAGCTGCTCCAGCTGCAAGAAGCATAAAATGAGAAGTGTTCTGGATTTGGAGTATGACTATAGCTGCATATACGTCACGATGAATATCGGGTCTTTTTTCGGGCTTCTAAAGACTCACTGGAAACTAACGACGAAGTCCTCTATGGCGCAGCTTTAAAAGCAGGCAACTGACCAATGAGCATCGAGCTTGATGATGTCACTCTCTATTTCTTTTGGTCACGTGATGGGCACGTTGGGCAGGTTGGGTCTGTTGAAACTTGAAACGATTACAACTCGATTGTCTCGGATTATGTGTCACGCGCATTTTGCTTGTGGACAAGCTGCTCCAGCTGCGAGAAGCTTAAAATGAGAAGTGTTCTGGATTTGGAGCACGACTATAGCGCTACATATACGTGCAGCAAAGCGAGAAGCATGCTTCTGGTTTAGCTTTCGACTCTACGGAGCAAATTGACAAACTACTCTAAATATGGAGTATTTGTTTTTTGGCGAAGAAGAGCAATGCGAGCAGTGCACTTGTGGTACAGCTTTTCCTATTACTAGTAAGATGAAGCCTGTTCCGTAGATGTGTAGGTATGTGCGCTGCATACACGTTTCGCGGTTGGTGCAGACAGACTGCCACTGGCGCCGAACAGAGGAGACAGAGAGGAGAATCTTTTGCGGGCCTTTGCCTTGCAGTTATGTTCGCTTTGCTATGTGCTGCGTACACGTACGTGCATGGCATTGACTGCTTGCGCCACACGTAGTTGGGTGTGCGCAACCTGCACCAGCTGTCGTACAAAGAAGAAGTGTTTCTATATTTGGAGTGTGCTCTAGCTCTACGACCCAAAAGTATTGTTTAGGCGTGTATCCTTCACCAAAACGTTAAAAAAATTCCAAGTTGGTCGCCCCCTCCAAAATCGGGTCGCACCGCATTTGGGCCGACCATGGTCGTTGGCGCGCGCCCATAGTTTGGGGTGCCAACCTACCTAGGGTCAACATGGTCATAAATTGACTATAAAAATAGTGGCGTCACACTCCCCAACGCTGACCCTACTGTCTGACACCCTAACATAACATAGGTATCATAAAGAATCAAAACACCCTGACATATCATACCATAAAGTGCCAAATAGCTCTGGTTTTGTGGCGTACCCACTCTCCATCCAACGCCG
>JASAMY010001502.1:0-29375 GCA_030248085.1 Paralinhomoeus sp. GSCO2_6 | reverse complement strand
AGCTCCTTGTGTGCTCTATCCGAGGGGGTTACTGCTTTTGCATTCTTGCCACGCTGAGGATTGAACTCCGCACCTTTCGGTTTGGAGCCCAACGCCTTAGTCCAACTGCGCAAACGGCCGCCAAACCTACGTCTTCCCTACGCCATATTGTGCCTACGTACTTCCAGAGGCGCCGTCTGCGCAACATTGGCAACTGTGGAGAGCGTCCCTTCAGCCAGTTGGCGTCGTGGGGCAGAAGCAGCGGCAGCAGCGCGTACAACGCGTTCAGCTGCACCCTGGACCGCCGTCTGCAGAGCTACTCTCAGCGCTGCGGCTGCAGACACTTTTATGGCGATGGTCAGTCAGCAGGGTTCTTCGCAAGCAGTGAGCGTTCCTAACATGCGACGACTAGTCAGTGTGAATTTTTTGAATTTCTGGACGCTTCTAACTGTTGACTGCCTGAACGGGCTTGGGGCTTATCGAAAGGGGGAGAGGGGGACGCTTGTCATAGGTTCTACGGCCAGGTTGTAGGAATTCCTTATTCTTATTTTTGAAACGGGCATTCCTAGTTTTATAGTAGACCCCCAGCAGTATACGGTACATACATACACGAAACAATTTTCAGGCACGGCGAATATGTGCACAGTCGCCGAGTGGCTGCAGTGCGGACCCCGTCTTACGTCGGCTGAGAATCCATCGGACGACCTGTGTCCAGAGAGCTGCCTCGTCGAGCGCTACGAGACGCGCATCTCAGCACTGCGCCTCAACTACCAGGAGCTTCACGGCCAAGTCCCTCCGCCCGTACGAATCCTCCAATAGTGCCCTCCCTTCAATAGGCTTAAAAAACACTGTGACTGCAGTCTTCAAAAGCTCAAATGACTGTTTCGACCTGGGAGAGTCACGCACGTGTGTTCAGCTGAGCGGCGTGATGGCGGCGAAAGCGACGCGGGCGCAGGACGCACGGGACAGGATCCACCCCAGCTGGATCGAGGCGTCGCAGGCGATTCTGGACCAATTATGGGAGGGCGTTCGTCTCATGCAGCGGACTCGTTCTCTGCCGGAGAAGCAGCGGTATGCCACCACCTGGCAGCTGCTGGCCGAGCAGGTAATTTTGAATCCAGCTGATTTTTCGAAAAAATTACATACCGTAGACTGTCGAGCGTTGTCGGTATGCTAAGTTACCTGTCTACAGGTTCCGTGCCATAAACGGTTAGTCAAAGGGAGGTGTTCCCGACAGCTGCATCGCATAGCTCGTGGTGACGAAGGCGATGTCAGCGACGACTGGCTGAGACTGGCAAGGGCATTTTCGCGGCATTTCTTCGCGACAGAGCTGCAAGACACCGTGCAAGAGTATTCGACTGCGCTGAGCCTACTAAGAGCCTATCAGAAATATGGACTAAACAAATCGGACCTGGTCAAGAACTTGTCCGTATTCGCCCAGTTGAATGACGCAGTAAAAGAGGTGAGATTGTCTTTTGCATTCCATAATCCATAACTATTTGGCGTTCAGGAACACATATGTGTGTTTTTAGGTTTCGTTTGTGTACGAATTGCACACTTTCGTACAGGATCATCCGCATGCATTCTGTGTTTCGTGCGTATCGGTATGAACAGAAAAAATCGGAGGCTTAGAAAATTCGTATAGAACGAACTCTCCTGTCCCAGGGAAGTGCATTCGCAGGGTACGCAAAAATCGGTGATTGTTTTAAATGGTGCGTATGGTGACGAATGAAAGCATGGAAATGTGTTGACATGTGAGTGACGCAGAAGAGTCGTATGGATATGAAACGAAGTAGCAGTGCACCTCTCAGGCATGGTTGATTGACACAGCGGCGCCAACAATCTGTTCATGATCCTCTCACAGTGGCAACATTACAACTGACAACAACAAATCAACAAATTAAAACCTAACATTTGCACGATTTCAATGAATGAAAAGCCCAAAAACAATATCCAGGGTGCAGGAAGACGCAGCACGTGATGCAGTACCACCCTGTTGACTGACGAGAGTTGTGGATAACGCAGTTTCGTCTGAGCACTTTCTGTCCATTTTTCATCAATTTTGGGAAGTGTGGTAACTTTTGATTGAAACGCAACAATTCAATTTCTTGATGATCTTTTCTTTGGTATGTATACTGGGCCCAGCTGATGGGTGTAGTTGGACTCAGATCAATGGTCGTTTGCGTTGACGTCTAAAGCACATTTACATTAATTATACATTCATTGTTCAATGCGTACTAGTGTCACCTTGGTTTTGCTGATGTTGGCAATTTCCTCTGCTAGCAATTGTGTAATCTTAAAGTTCTGGAAGCCAACACGAGAGGGTGAGCTGTCCTTGTAAATAACGGCCGTGTTGACACATGGCCAATCAATTATGAGACCAAAAATAGAGGAGATGTACCACTTCTTGGAGCGCATGTGTCGAAACCTACTCTTCTTTAGTTTGCCCCTAAGCGCAAATGCAAACATGGTTGGTTGCGCAGATAGCGAGCATCTCAAGCGAAAAGATGGACTCACAGATGATCAACACCTCCCATATGTAAAGAAAAAAATTCCAAAATTTTTGGTCTAGCCACCTTGACGCATCGAAAAGTGCCATTAACTTCTATTTTTCTATTAACAGTTGACTCTTCCATTCCCATGTGAGGCACTGAGCAAAGAAGAGGCACGACAGCATTGTCTTTCCACGAGCAGATAGACATGGTGCCTGCATAGGTTGAATAAACATTTGTAACTGTGACGTATGCATATGAATGTGACACATTTTAAATTCGTGTCCAAACTGAAAATGCACCATCGCTGAGGTGTCTCCATCGCGTCATCCCCTTCTCCATTTGCTCAACCTGACTAGAGCCAGGCATAATGTCAAGAGGGAGAATCCCACTTGAATTTTTACTGATTGTGCCGAGCAAATAGGTTTTCCTTTTATGGAAGGCTTTGGCCATATTTGTACTGGTGTAGCCTCTGTCAGTCACCAAAATGTGCCCCACATCGAACATTTTTCGAGCGCCTTCGAATAGGCGTCCATTGAGGAGTTTGGCACATGTCGCTGTAATTCGGCCCACCATCTGGTCGTACTGCAGTGGCTCATCAGAGTGAATGTGAGCCGCGTGCACGTAACCTCGCGGCTCACATAACGTGTCAATCTGTAAAAATAATAAAATTTTCTGTGCATATGAAATGTGCATGGTTGTTATTCATTTACCTTCAAGCCGCGTGGATCAGGCTTCCTCTGTATAAAAACCTGTAAGTGGCTCTGATGACACATGGAATTAAGTATGAAACATTTAAGCTTGCCTTGAATTTAAGCCGTCCAGTGAACTTGCTCATCGACTCGTCAAGACTGAGAGTTTCAGGCGGCGCTCGGTACTTTTGAAAAGCTTTAATCGCCGTGTTGAAGGCCTAAACGAATTTAAATTTATTTTATCTCGTATGGGTACGTCTAAAAGTGCAGTCACTCATGCCTGCATTGATTAGGGTGCAGTCGTATGCACAGGATCGTATGAATCGTATGCATGCGATTGCACTGAACAACGGTTCTTTGTGTCCCAGTGCAGCGTAAAAATGGGTCAATGTCACGCCCCAGAAGAGCGGCCCGCTTCCCCTTACTGAGTCAGCCCACTTCACATCGATCTGTACCAACCGTACGTAACATTTGAAAGAGCAAGAAAAGCAGAGAAGACATGACAAGACGCATCATGCGCCTTGCCCAATGGGCAGCACAGTGGTTACTCAGAGTCTGCTGCAGACCCAAGCCACGTGACGAGGACGTCGTGCTCATTGACCTTTGAGGGAAGCGCCAACAGTGAGTTTAATCACCTTCCTAACGCGGAATAGGGCGTCGTATGACTCGGCATTTGATGGGTCATTCTGTCGCAGACGGTGCACCTCTTCCACATTGTAAGTGCACAAATTCTTAAAAATGAAGTCAAAACGGCGGCAAGAGAGTCCACTGTTTCTAATGAAGCTGTCGCCATTTACAGCAGCCCAGTATTGTCTTCTCCTCTTCCGAACCACAACGGACATACGTAGCCAAACAGCAATGAATATACCAAACTCCTTGACTGTAACCAGCTGAGCAGCACGTCCTCTGCTTTTTCGCAGCCGTAGGTTAGTGCATTTACGGCACTCATCAAAAAATGGTCCTGTCAAATGAGCAAATATTTGTCCCAGACTCATTTGACTCATGTCAACTGTGTTTCCAGGCTCAGTCGTTGGTGAAAAAGTAGAAGCATTTTTCGTCACACGAGGGGGGAATCTTCGCCAAGTTGCTTCTTCAAGTCGACCAAACTCTTCCCAAACGTCCGTTTCATCCCATTTATCGCCGACAGTGCGTTTACGCTGAACGTTGTTGCGCTACGGTCATTGCTACTCTATTTCGATCGCATACGATTCCGTACCTTATATTTTGGTGGTCGGTAGGATTCAGCACTAGGTGGCGCGACGATGCAAGGTGATGCTCGTCTCTTCCTCTGATGTCTCGGTGTGGCGACGACAGTTTCGTTTTCGTCACTGCTAGATGTAGACGCAGTAGAACTGGTCGACGCGCCCTTGTCCACGTCTTCGCACTGTTCAACATCGCACACTTTTTCTTCGTCGCTGCCGCTGTCCATGTCACTGTTGCACGTGTGTCACCTGCGACGCCATTCACTGAAACGGAACGACAAACTGTTACAACGAACATGACACACAGACGCGTCATTCGTATGGGACGTGACCCATGCGAAAGAACATTCTGAGGCGTAAGGGGGTAGTACGTCGCCTCAAAAAATGTGTCGTATGGGACATAGTCCATACGCACAGCTGAGGACGTCAATTCGCATCCACTCGATCGATAAAAGCCGTACATTCGTATGGAGTATTGGGCTACGAATTGTGTCTCGAGCAGTGCAGTCCATTACTGTGTCATTCGTACAATCATATGCATACGTATTGCGACTCCCAGCACAGACTACAGGCCATCACGAACGATTGGCTATGTGTCACGTAGCAAACACAGCAGATACATTCAAGTTCGTTTCTTGGTAAACCGCAAAAGCGTTTCAATTTGCGTTTCAAAAGCGTTCTCGTTTCAATCAAAAGCTGTACTGTACTGCGACTGCACGACAACAACGATAGCAGTCGACGCTAATCACGCGAAAACACTGCGGCGTGGTACTACAACTTTGGCTTGGCGCGCGCGCCCTCCTCGAGTCTCTTCATCAGGCGCTCTGCGGCAGAGACGCTCTGCCTTGCGGGAAACAGCAGGTTTCCTAGCTTAAATCTAACAGAAGGCTCGACGTTGCCTGCAGAACTGGTCGGCTCGTCGTGTTGCGCAGCGTCTGCAGGAGCGATCTCAGCCGTGCCTTCCTTGCTCAGAGCCGCAAAGTCCGTTGCACCAGTGACCTTCGTGCGCTCCTACAATGCAAAATTGTGTACCTAAACATCATCGTCGTCATTCGTATGGGACGTGACCCATGCGAAAGAACATTCTGAGGCGTAAGGGGGTAGTACGTCGCCTCAAAAAATGTGTCGTATGGGACATAGTCCATACGCACAGCTGAGGACGTCAATTCGCATCCACTCGATCGATAAAAGCCGTGCATTCGTATGGAGTATTGGGCTACGAATTGTGTCTCGAGCAGTGCAGTCCATTACTGTGTCATTCGTACAATCATATGCATACGTATTGCAAATTCCATATCTAGTCAGACAAAAAATGGGAGCTGGGAATATGCATACGAACCAAAAGAAAGACTACGTGATTACCATCTGTTTAGCCTTGAGAATCTTGGACTTCGCGATCATATTGGGGCAGTTCATGAACGACTCCATGCTGTTGTCACCGATGGGCTTCACGGTCTGCGCGTCCGGTTCGGCTCCAGCGCTTGCGATCGCGCGTCGAAGCACCTCCAGAGGCATCGGAGATGCGGCGTTTAGGAATTCTGTTGTGGAGAGCACCTGTTCGTCAGCCCTTGGTGGAGTCTCCTCCGGCGCGCCCTCCAGCGCATTCTCCTGCGCTTCCCCCGGCGCATTCTCCTGCACATCCTCCGGCGGATGCAGGGCCGTCTCCGAGTGCACAATCGCTGCTTCGTCTGTCTTGTTGGCGGGTCGTCGCTTGTCGCGTCCCGTCAATTTGGGGTCGGCGCTGTCGAGAAACGCTTGCCAGTTTCTTTTCAAAAAGTCCAGACTCGCGGTCTTCTGCCCAGCTGCCTCGGCTTCTGCGCGCTTGGAGCACACCTTCCAGTGAGCTTTCATGATTTTCGCCTGCCAGGTCTGCAGGCCACAGTAGATGCAGTGCACCGACTCCAAAGCTCCGAAGCCAAAGCCGGAGAGGGGGCGCTGATGGGCCACTTCTTTCTTTTTCTTTGTTCTTTCTTCCTTCTTGTTTCTACTTTTCGATCGGTGCTTTTCTTTGCTCTGTTTCTGTTCCTTGCGCCCAGCAGGCGCCGCTCCTGTCTCCTCGTGTAGGTCGTCGCCGGCGGCCATCCGCTCTGCTGTGGCGCAAAACTGCCGGACTGATTCGTTGTTGTCCGCAGCGTCGTCACCATCGTCACCATTCTGCCGATAGTCAACCACATTGACCTCTGGCGTCTGTTTGGACTGCGCCTTCCGGACGGCGTCGCGTCGGACGGCCGTTCTCTGCTTTCGCATTTCCTTGTTCTCGAGCGCCTCCACCGCCGCCTCGTTGAAGAGGTCTACGTTGTACTTGTCCTCTCCTGTGAGGTGGCTGAGCGCTTCCTCGGGCGGCACAACGAGCGTTTTGAGGTCAACGAAGACGCTGTCAAGACGCGTGTCTTCCTTGAACATCATCTCGGTGTCTTGCAATTCGCTGTCCTCCTCGACTTCGGTCTCACTCGCAGCCGGCCACACGTTGTAGACAAAGCTATTCTGCAGCGGCTTTCGAGCTCTCATCAATCCGCTCCTGTTTTTCTTGGTCCTGTCATTCTCTCTGATCCGCAGTCCCGCTTGGTTCAGGCAAAGAACCACCTCGCGCTGAACGTCTTACACGTTGTGCACGTGCGTTGCTGCGCGCATGCGCACAGCCGCACACAGCGCGCACCTCAGTTGCGGTCCCGTCTTTTATGGCCTGCTCGACCTCGAGCGTCGTCATCGCGATGCGACAGGCAGAGCGGAACACAGGCTCCTGCACCTCTAGGAAGTCGTCGATAGTCTGCGCCTTCGGACACGACACCGGCAAAGTAACTGAAAGTGAGCACGGATGAACTGGGCAAGCGTCATCATTCGAAGGTGGCCGCACAGTTGAAAAGGTGTGGCGCGGACTTGAAGGCCAAGCAGACTTTGAAAACGAGGTGGCGAATGAAGGCGTTCAACTGGCCGAAAATCGTCGACCATTCAGAGGAACTGTTCTTGAGCATGTTCAATTCCCTGTCCGTCGTCGTCTCCTGTCCCTCTCTGACACAAAAGTCCTGCAATTCGTATGCAACTGATCAGTAATGACTCGTGCGTATACGAATTGAATGCGCGTTTACCTTCAAAGTTTCTAGAAGCTGGGACGGCCACCAGATGTTCTCCTCTTGCACAACAAGAACGGTTCCGTAGAATCTCCGAAAAGTCAGTAGCTGCGCGCCACGCCACAACAGCGCCAGCGGTCCTCTTTTCATCAGACTGGACTCGCCTTCCACACGGCTGAGTGCTTCGATCGCGCGCGCTGGCAACTGATCGGGAAACGGAACCTTTCCCTGCAGAACGACATTTTTCTGCTTTCGCTGCTCGCGCCGCTGGCTGTAGCTGTTCTTCTCTAGCAAATCTTTCAATTGTTGTTCGGCGGCCACCCTTCTGTTTCGCTCAGACTCCAGCTGCGCCTGCAGGTTACGCATCTGGACATTGTTCTCTGCGTAGAGGTCGAGCAGCTGCGCTTTCGTAATGACGGACGTGTCTCTCGAGCTCCGTTTACCGTCGTTCGACATAATCAAAACTGAAGGTGACACACACGTCTCAATGAGGCGAAACTGTTGTAAAAGGAGAGATATTTGGAGGCTGATGCAAAGGCGTGAGCGTGAGCAAAAAGAAGTCTACTCGGCAACCAAGCACGCGCAACAAACACTGAACGATTTGCATCGGCACTTCACCAAAAAAAAAGAGAAAAGCGCGACAGAGAAGTAGCGAACCACGACCACACCTAGCTAAACACGACGGCGCATCCACGGAACAGTTAGCTGACGAAAGGCAAAAGGAGGAAAAAAGCGCCGGAGATCGCAAAAACAACAGGGCGACGTGCACGCCACCAATGCACCAATGATCGCCAATCACTTCAGAGGCGGTGGAATGCCGTGCTTGCCTCCAGGCCTGTACGCGTCGACCTGCACGATGGGGTTGCCACGCGCGAACTCCATGACCCCGTCCTGACCCCAGAAAATGTCGATCGCCCTCAGCTTGTAAAACATGTCCCACTGGGACGATGGACGCCCTTCGCAGGCGAAAACATTGAATGCGGCACGGTGGCCTAAACAGACGTCGGCGCAGGCGTACTTTTAGCCTCACCAAAACACGCACATTCCAGGTCCTGCTTCTCGAAGTACGTAGCCGTGGGCAATGGCTGAGAGACCAGCATCTGCGCGTCCAGCGAGTCGCTGTCTACGAGACGATGCTGCTGCTTCGCGCTTCCTTGAGCGGAGGTGGCGTCGTCCTCGTCCTCTTCGTCGTCGACCACGACCAGGTTCAGGTCCATGCCGGACGAGTTGCGCGAGAAGGACGCAGAGCCTTTCCGAATGAGACGCGTCGCGTCTAGACGAAGTGTACACATAAGTAGCCACGTATGGGAACGGACGACTGTACCCACAAACGTAACTGAACGAACGGTAACTGAACGAACACCCAAACCTCCGTGTGCCATGCCGACGAGTCGCTTGTTCCGAAACTTTCCAGTGTCGGGCTCGGCCGACAGAGGCACGCAGACGCTCGACGAGAAGCGCTGCAGAGTTGTCTTTTCGGACTCTGTGGCGGCTTCGCTGTGCCGGCGAGACAGCTGGGCCGGCGCAACGTCGCTGGACGGAGCGGCACACTCGCCCAGCGCCTCAGGAGCGCCTTCACAGCTGTCGCGTCCAGCGCCCTGCTCGGCGACCTCGTCGTCGCCAACGCCCACCCCCTCGTCGACGGCGTCTCCTTCGCCAGTCGCCAAAGTAGCCGACTCGTCTTGAGCTACAATTCTCAAGTTGTGTCAAGTTTAATTAACCTTAATTAACCTCTCAAGAGCCACGTCTCCCGTCCGGTTTTCCATTCGTCGTACAGTCTCTGCCTCAGCAGACTGAGGCCCTCTTTGACAGCGGCCAGTCGGGAATTCTTCTCGCCAAGCGCAGTGGCCGCCCAAGCCCAGGACGCGAAGGTAGAAATCGGCTCGCAGTTGTTGTTGCGCAGCTCGCTCAGGGAGTCGCCGACGGTCGAGATGCGTCCTGAACGCACGTGAATTCGCAACGTCGGTGCAGGGAGTAGACGGTGGCCGAACACAAACTCGACAGGCCGAAAGGGCGCCACGCTGTCGGGCAACTGGCCGCCATGTTCACCGCCAGGCGATCCATCACCAGCTTTGCAGCGTTGACAGATGCACCTGGGTCCTTGGCCTCATCTCGGCGTAGCCTGATGCCACTGACAAAATCGCACTTTCGGTCGGAGCCGGAGGAAAGCAGCAGACTTCCCTTCTGCCCTCTGATGTAAACCCCGTAGTCGCTGTCAGTGGTCTGCATGTCGTCGCCGATGCCGTACTTGGCACAGAGATCGTCCCAATTGGCCACCGGCGGTCCGAAAGGCTCGCCGTAGTGGTACAATTGCCTCTCGCGCATGCACCAGGCGTACTCCTGCGCCTCCTGAACACCCATGTGAATACGTACTGTACGAATCCACTATGCGTGCATACGCTCGTTCCCATACGCATGCATGATTCACCACAGTATGGATACGTACACATCTGCATCGCACCTCCAAAAACTTCGCGTCCTCTTCCTGCTGTTGAGCATTCATGAACTCGATGAACGAAGGCGCGGTAGAGTCCATGACAGCATTGTATCTCGACCGGACCCGCTCCTGCGCCTGTGGTCCTTCGCCAGCGAGCACAGACCCTTTGCCAGCGAGCACAGACTCCTTAGTCGGCATGTCCAGCGTCGGCTTCCAACACTTCAAGCCGGCCTAACATGAATGTTTCTGCTAGAATGGTGCAGACACGCACAGACATAAGACACATTACCACTCCCATCATCAGTCCGATGTTCTTGTTGACAATCGCCAGATTGTCATTGAGGGCCTTGTCCCGGGCGTCCGCCATACGCGTGTACATGCTCACTTCATCACGCATCTCCACGCACTCCATGACGACGCGTTCGATCGTGCCACCCAAATCGACAACTTCGCGTTTGCAGCCCTTGAAGAAGTGGGACTCCTGCTGTTGTCTCGTCTCCAACAGCTGCAACAACTAAGTCACGTTCACGCTAATTTGGCAAGCGACTGCCACTGAAAACGTACCCCTCTGGTGGCCTCTTGGTCTTTGGAGACGAGTTCTCGCAGGTTCTTCATGTGGTCAAAGAACACTGAGGCAATTTTGTCAGCCGTGTGCTCAGCGCACTCTTTCACCACAAATCGAGTTTGAGCTGCCGACAATTCGTACAGTTCCTTCTGCTGGCCCTTTTCCTTGCTGGTTTTTCTGCAGTGAGTACATCAGTATGCATGCGGATACCACTTTTCACAGTCACAGTCACATCCCTCACTTTTCGGCAGCTACCAGCTTCGTCGTCAACTGCTTGAGGGACATGACGTCCTCTTCGTCAACGTGGACGTTGCCGTCAGATGAGATGCTGCTCTTGCACTTCTTGGCTGCAGAAGCCTTCTTCTCATTCCTAAAGGCAGCCAATGGAACTCATTTATCGCAACGTAAATTTAGGTAGCTAACCGAGCCAGCGACCGCCCAGCGTAGCCAATGACAGCTCGGTAGGACACCTCCTCTGCTCGCTGCTTGTCCATGTTGTAGCCGATCAGCGTTTTCGACACCCCGTCGGCGACCTCGAGTATGATCTTGCCAGAGCTCGTCTCGACGATGTCGCCTGGCTTGCCGTTATCAGTGAGGTAGTCGAGCAGTTTGTCGGCGCCTTTGCTGAGGTCTTTTAGAGTCACGTTCCCTCTCATCAGGTCGACGTTCCCCCCATAGAAAAACTAAATATAAAATGTGTAGCTAAATTAAACATCACTTTAAAGTCCTTACGTAGTCGTCTTCGACTGTTGGCTCCATGGTGTCGTAGGCATTTTGGTACCAACAGTTGTTGTCTGCATCAGTGACAACGGCCTTCACTGTTCCATGAAACACTCCGCCGTGGTCATAAACCGACACCTTGGCGCCGACCCGTAGTGGCAGAGCGAGGCCATCCACACCCTTGTGCATCACGCCCACCTTCTGGTCCATGAACTGAACCATAATCATTCAATCAATGTACATACAACGGTTTCGTACAGTACGAAATTCCACCTACGTTGGCGATTTCCTCTGCAATTTGTGGCACATCTTCGACCTTGAGGAGCTCGCCGTACTTCTGCTGAAAGACGCTCCTTTTCATTTTGTGCAGATTAGCCGCTGCTGCACTTCGCCGGCACACAAACGTGAAGTTGCCCTTCAGCTGTTCACCAGCGTCGATGAACTGCAAATTCTCTGTGTACTTCAATTCAATTTTTTTTTTCCTCTCACTCCACTTACGTGAAGCAGGTATGGCCGAAGAATGCTATACGACGGGTCTCTCATCGGATTCGCCACCAACACTGGCGTCTCGCTCACGTCGCTCAATTCCACTGACTGGTCTCCAGAGTTTTCTTCGAGCACCTCAGGAAAGACCTCGCCTACTTTCTAAACAGCTCTTCATTACAAAACGCAAAAATCTTACACGAAATGCATTATTACCAAGCGCTTGGCCGCTGGCTCCTCGTCTGCACCTCTCGATTCCTCCATCTCAATTTTTTCCACTACTTCCCTCTTCTCCTACGATGCTGAACAAGAGAAAAATAAAGACAACAAATGCATACGAAATGCTTAAAAGAGATAGTAACGTAAACACGCAAACTGTGGGTAAGATGTTTGTTCTGTGCTTACACAATACAATTATTGTTTCATAACTTATCATTCGTTTGGATACTACGCTTTCAAGGACCACATGTTCATTCGTCCCCATACGTATCAGTTGCCCATACCAGAAATTTACACCCACTTCATTCGTCGTGGTACGAATTGTGCATGTGTTGTTTCAGCCACATTCGTATCCATATGACCATCTCCTTTTTTTTCTGCTGCAATTCGTCTGCAAACGATTTTATTTTGCACACACTGCACACGAATCAAAATACACGTGCGCATGCGAATCAAAATTCGTATCGCCACGAACAAAGTTTTGCAATTCGTATGGACTTCTGAATTGGTGGCTGGCGAACGAAATTTCCTGAACGTCAAATAGATAACGTCGACCGCGCTGGGTGGTTCACGCAAATGTGCGTCTGCAGTGTCGCAGTGAACGCCCTGTGTTTTATTTATGCATTCAATTTAAAATTTTTCATTTTTTCTATGTTTTGTCGTGCGTGTAAATGTTTCGTAGCTGACTCGACCGTGCAGTGCACGACCCTCTAGGAGCTTCTGCCGCCCTTAAAGAAGAACATGGCGGAACTCTGGGCGGTCAGCAGACCGGGGTTCGCCCAAGAGCTGCAGTCGACGCACGGATCTGACGGGTTGACATCGCCGCTCAACTCCAGCGGTGCCAACTGCTCCGCAGTGCTGGGAGAGGCGCTGTCGTGCGCCTCATCCGAGCAAATGCGCTCATTTCTGAGCTCTGAACTGGGCCAGAGAGCGAGTGGTGTCCGAGCTGGCTTCCACAGTCCTCTGGAGGCATTCTTGGCCAGCTTAAAGGACTTTGAAAGCCGTCTGCAAGTGGACGCACGTTTCGTTGAGTGAGTGCTCTGGGAGTTAAATTCGCTCGTAGTGTGCGCATGTGCTGTGTAGACATGCCCATATCTCTCAATTATGTAGCCCACCAAACACCCCTCCAAACAATGAGCTCCAGTCCGTCTACAATTCCGCCCCCGCCCCTCCTCTTCTTCCTCCATGTGGGTGGGCCTTTCAGTTCCTAAGCCTTTTCAGCAATTAGCCACTATCACCAGGCCATTTTTATTTTTTTTTAATGATTTTGATCCGTGCACCGTGCCTGAATGTGTGCATCTTCAGGGGCTAATTAGGGGGGGATTTATTGCATACGTTCTGAACTGAGAGGTATGTCTGCTCGGGGCAGCGTACAGCCTAGTGGTAGAGAATCGGGCTCTGGCGCTCACGGTTCTGTCTGGGTTCGAGTCTTGATCTGGATCCAGTAGACCGAGGACTTCCGTTTCAAAGGATTTTCTCGTGCCGTCGCCGCCCTAGATTACAGTTGGCGTTCTTCCGAATGTCTTCGGCTAAGGAAGGCGCCATGGAGATGGGCTTGCTATATGGGTCATTGACGGCCTCCAGCGTTGCCTCTAATCTAACAACAACAACAACAACAACAACGACAACGACAACAAAAAAAATACACGTCTGCTCCCCTACGCAGAGAGAGCGCGGCCTTTCTGCTGGTGTCGGCGAGTCGACTGAACGTCGAGTGGCACGACGAGGAGTTCGCCTTCGGAGGCTTCAGTCTCATGTGTTGGTGACTCGAATAAGACTCAATTTTCGTTCAATTCATCGCTCAATTTATTCAATCCAACTTTCAATTCATCCACATTGCGGAGGCCAAGGCATCGAAATCTCGTAACATTGGAATTGCAGTGGGAGTGGGGTGATGTGCAACCGCGGCACGGGGTGATCCAATTCCGATGACTTGCGATTTTGAGGAAATTTCATTGCGCAGTGCCCCTGTAGAAGTCCTGCACTGTCAGATCGTTCCGTACCCAGTACCCACAGCCCGCCGTCCAGTAAACTGCGTCGCCTCCAAATTGCAGAGCGATTGCTCCTCGCATTTCTAAACCTGGAGTTGTCAGATTAAGTGAATCTCCCCGTTAATCAAAAAAGTAGTCTTGACATCACCTTTTATAGCGGACATTGGCGGCACGTTCGGCTTTTTCCTGGGCGCGAGCCTACTGACAGTGTTTGAACTGTTCGACTTCATGATTCTCCACTTGTGTCTACGCAAGCGACGCAAGGTTGGCTAGATTGTGTGACATTCCAGCCTCGTTATCGTTATCCAGATCTCGTTATCGGCTGAACCGCTTGATCAAAAATTGTCAGCACACCTATGCCTACACACGTAGTGATTAAGGAGTCCCCCCACTCTAGGGTATTCCAGTGTATTTTTAGTTTTGCGAATTACGGACAAATTCGATTTTCCTTGACGGCGGATGAGCAGCACAATTTTAGCAAAGGCAGTCAGCAGAGTGACGAATGGCGACTTCGACGAGAACCACCTTTATTTCGTCGAATCTCGTTTAGAAACGATTCCAAGGTCGCTCTTTTCAGTATCTGGGCAGTGGGTACTGGGTAGACACATTGCTCTAAAATGCTGGAATAGACTCATTCTAAAGCCGTTGGTTGTTCTCGTCTACATAGTTTTGAAAAGACTCGAACGAACGACTGCAGCCTCTGCGCAAGGGCAATTAACCTAATTAATTAATTAATTATTCAGGTGACAGACGGTCGCGAAGAAGCAGATGACCAGCTAAGCGTTTCCATGAGGGCGCCGTCCACGGCCGAGGTCTACTCGAGTGGCGCTCGCGGCGGCGACCAAATCGAGAAGCCGCCGCCTCCCGTGCAATAGTCCAGACGAAGTGCACAGGCCGTCTTGTGATACAGTTGCAATCTGACATGCCGACGTGCACCTGTACGTGCAGCTTCACGTCCATATCGAGCGGATCAGTAGCTCTCCCACCCGTTTTTTTTTTTGCTTTCTGTCCAGTGAAGGCCCCGATTGTGCAGTGCCTATTTTGGTCGTGTGGGCTACAGGGCCGAACGTGGGTTTGTGACGAAGCCAAACTGGAAGATCGTCACCAGTGGAAAATGAGAGTTTCATTTCACAGCAGGCCCGTGACACGTGTAAATGCGGTGAAAAAAGCATAATTATGGACATATTTGCAACAAATTAAATTACCAATTCCTAGACTGTTCATTTAATTTTGAGGTCGTTCCGAGGCTCACTGTACAGTACGCACCCGAATAGTGCTTGTCATAGCGTGTACGCAGGATCTGGTCGTTGAAACAAAATTCGGTTTCCTCCTGTAGTTATTCATCTCCAAACTCTGTAGTCGGTGTAGACTCTACGCAGTTTCTTAGCGCGAGCTTGATGACACGCAGTGATCACTGCTGCTGTTGCGGGCGAATCGCGGCACTCTTGGCCGATCCGAGTAGGACGGCGCGGAATTGTGCGCGTGCGGCGGAGCTGAAGGCGAGCACGACGAAGGGGTTGGAGAGGGTCTCGAGGTCGAGCAGCGCGTAGAGGGCGGCTACGTCGCGCGCGTGGTAGACTCTCTCGCTCCAGAAGACCACGTAGAGCATGTGCGCCGCGTACGCGACGCTCTGCAGGGACAGCACCGCGCAGGAGGCGGTCAGCTTCAGCTCCGTGCTCGCGGACGCCGTCGACGACTGGCGACGCGAGTGACGCGCCCTGGGCGACGACGGACGCTGCAGACTGGCTGTCCTGACCCTGACCGCTGCTGGGGCGCGACGCCGCCCACCTGTAGACGAGCACGACGACCGCGACGTAGGCGACCGCGGAGAGCGCGTTCGCAGCGCCCACGAGGAAGACGTGGAGCAGCAGGAAGAAGGCCGAGTAGGGCTCGAGGTTCTGCCGCACCATGACGTCACCCGTCCCGTTGACGCCGCCGCGCTCCACGCTGTACTCGACAAAGGGCAGCATGCCGACGGGGAACAGCAGCGTCGGCGCCAGCCACTGCACCGCGTACGCAGCCAACAGAGCTCGGGGCGTCCAGAACTGAACGTGAATGTATATGCGAGAAATCTGAAAGTGACGACGGCAGCAGAGAAAGCGACACACGGTCTCGTAGCGCTGAGGACTCAGCAGGGCGGTCAGACGATTCAGCGGCAAGAGAAACACTCCTAAACGCGTCTAATTATCCGTGTCTTTGCGCGCACCCCGCGTCTACCGATGGCTTCGGACACGACCATCTGTAGCGACACGGTCACGAGACAGTACTTGAACAGCTGAAACGCCTCCGTTTGCCCCACGAGCTCGCCTACGCGCAGCTGCAAGCCACAACCGGATCCAAGGAGGCGTACGCGTCGAAGTCGTCGCGTCGAGTCCGGCGAGACGTGGACGCGACAGGATCCACTAAAGTATTGAGCGCCGCACTGCTGCGTGCGATGTGCGCGTCTGTACGACATTTTGTAACTGTACGAACCCTATAACTCGTACACGTCCGTCATGTACGGCAACAACAGGCCAGGAACCTGATGAGCGACGCATTCCATGTCGGCGACGCCCAGGGAGAGGCAAAGCGTGAAGAAGGAGGAGCGGAGGCGCTCGTCGCGCCGCCGACCCCGCCAGATAGCGACCATGAAGAGGACGTAGACGGGCACGGAGAAGAGATTGATCGCCAACAGGCAGAGCAACACGCTCGACAGCAGCTCCATCGCACTGCTGCGATGTTGCCACCGCCTTCCCAAAATTGCTTGCGTGCTTGCGATTGTGGCGGGCGACTAGAACAGGCTCTAGTGACAACCGCAACAGAGTGGGGTGGGGCAGCAGCCAGCGGGTTTTCAAGTCCGCGGTGCGCAATGGCATCGACTGCGAGAAAAAGTGCGACCGTCGATTTCTTGGGCCAATTCGTCGTTGCACGGAGCGCATTGTGTCGGCGGAAGAATATCGCATGGCGTGTCGTTGGCGAAAATGGATTTTCGTGATTAAACGCCGATTTCTCAATTAACCCGCACGCAAACGTCGATTACCGTAAATCCTCCAATACACCCCCCCCCTCCAATAGTACTCCCCTACAATAGTGCTCCCGGGTAAGGAGAGGTTGAAATAATAGAGCCCCCTCCAATAGTGCCCCCGGGGGGTAAGGGGTATGTTGTGCCACGTACGTTTTATGGGCAAAAATAGAGTGTTAGGTACAATATCGTGTATACACAGTACTACTAACCAATAATAGTACGTTTCAGCAACTATTAACGGTAAATCAACCATTAAATGTGGCAAAAGTTAGCAAAGTCACCGAAAAATCGGCAATTTTGACAGCGAAACTAGCATTATCATCCAAAATTTTTAGGTTGAAATAATAGAAGCCCCCCTCCAATAGTGCCCCCGGGTAAGGAGAGGTTGAAAAAATAGTGCCCCGGGGGCACTATTGGAGGATTTACGGTACATTTTAAGCAAATCCACAATTCAGTGTTAAATCTGCCAGGGATCGAATCTGGAATTCGTTTTTCAATGCGATATCGTAATCACGAGATACAGCACAATGAACATGCAAATCGCGAATGGTCTATGTTGCAAGTTGACGGTGAAAATAGCATGAACATATGTACAACAATGACCATGCAGATTTTTTTTAAACTTTTTTGATGCACCATGCAAATCACAGAAATATAGGGTGTTTTTTTTTAAACTGCACAATTTATTTTTTGAATAACTTTCTATTCCCTAATCTGATCACCGTGAAATTTGAACCAAAGACGCCCAAGACTTTAGGGTTTTGTCTAGAAAAGGAATTTTCGAAATCGGATTTGTATCCATGAAGTAATGGTCATTCGAACGCGAAGTCCAAATTTGCCCATTTTGACTGGGGCTCTCACGCTCTCACATGCTTCTCTTCTTGGCCAATCCGCAAAAAACTTGGGGATGTGTGCAAAATTGAGCTGCCTACGAGATGGCATTAATCTTTTCGAGCCAGTTTGTATGCTTACAGAGTTTCAGATCAAAACACTGAAAATCAACTTTTTCTCCACAACACTCAAAAAAATAAAGGTTGTTGGATTCTGTAAAACATGGGTGGCTTAGAACTGCCTCAGCTTACTCATTCGATTGACAGTACATTCTGTGCAATCGTTGTTTTTCTGATGTTCATTTCAGACTTTAAACAAAGCATTTTGGTGCCAAAAGGCTCAGCCATGCGTGATTTTTGCATCACGTTTGAATTTGTCCAGTTATACTGCTAACTCCAAAAATGGCTCAAAAAGGTTAATGCCAACTGGTAGGCAGCTCAATTTTGCACACATCCCCAAGTTTTTAGCGGATTGGCCAAGAAGAGAAGCATGTGAGAGCGTGAGAGCACCCAGTCAAGACAGTCAAATTTGGACCTTGCGTTCGAACGACCATTACTTTGTGGATACAAATCCGATTTTAAAAATTCCTTTTGTAGACAAAACCCTAAAGTCTTGGGCGCCTTTGGTTCAAATTTCACGGTGATCGGATCAGGGAATAAAAAGTTATTCAAAAAATAAATTGTGCAGTTTAAAAAAAAACACCCTTTATCATTCGAGTTCCGCTCCAATACAAGTAGCCACAAGATCTTTTACAGCAGTAGTAAGGCTGTGTGGAACACAGTGTAGAGAGTTGTGCTCGATGGTGCGTAACCTGTCTCTGTCGGTCGCACGACGTAGTGCTTCTCAAACGAAGCTCCAATGAATGTTTGAGCGTTGGTCGAGCGAGACGACGTTCAACGCGCTCAAGTAGATCACGGGTGCAGTGCCGCAGCACTCACGCAGCACGATCAATGCTGGTGTGACCAGCATTGGTCAGCTGCAGAAACGACGTGACCATGACTGGCCCTTCAGCGTGTGTGTTCACTACACCTGGCACTCGGAACGTCACGAATACATATTGTATGTGCCGAGCCAATGCACTCCACGCAGTGCGCATTTTTTTTTTTTTTGTTTTTTTTTTTGTTTTTTGTTTTTTTTTTTTTTTTTTTTTTTTTTTTTTTTTTTTTTTTTTATTTTTTTTTTTTTTTTGTTTTTTTATTTTTTTTTTTGTTTTGGTTTGATTTTGTGTTTTTTTTTATATTTTTTTTTTTATTTATTTTTTATTTTTTGGTGTTTTTTTTGTTTGTTTTATTTTTTTTTTTTTTTTTTTTTTTTATTTTTTTTTTTTTTTTTTTTTTTTTTTTTTTTTTTTTTTGTTTTTTTTTTTTTTTTTTTTTGTTGTTGCTTTTTTTTTTTAATTTTTTTTTTTTTTTGTTTTTGTGGGTTGGTTTTTTTTTTTTTTTGTTTTTTTGTTTTTTGTTGTTTTTTTTTTGTTTTTTTTTTTTTTAATTTTTCCTGAGTTGAAGCGGCTAGTATATTCCAACGAAGCATCATAACATACTGGCTGCTTTCACGTTTGCAGGTTTCACAGGGTTGCAATTGCAAATGACACGACCGGTCGTCCCGTAGCCCTGTCCCACCAGGTCGGTCCCCGCACGCACGCACGCACGCACGCACGCACGCACGCACGCACGCACGCACGCACGCACGCACGCACGCACGCACGCACGCACGCATATGATGGTTGCGTCATGGAGTGCAATCAATTGCGTAAGCGGAGTGTAATCCGTTTTAGTCGTCGGTAAAGTCCAGCTGGCTCCGTTCAGTTTTGATAAGGTAAGAGTACGCGTGCTCTCCTGTAGAGTGGATGGACATGAATGTCCCAGACAGACAGGATGGTGAGAGAGAAATTGCCGATTGCGTCAGGAGGGCCCCTCTTGAAAAGCCAAGTTGCGACGACGGGCCTCTCACTTTCTGTCCTTGACCTCTCGAAGAGACCCGAAGTCAAGGAAGACATCGACAAAGAAGATGCTGCGTCGTATCATCCTCACTGCGGCCCTAGTCCTGGCCGTTGCGCAAGCGGCCTCGTCCTCGGCGTCGGTGGATTGCGCGGCCGACAAGGTGGTCTGCGGCACGGGCAAGAGCGAGACTCGGACGTTCGAGCTGGGCAAGGGCCGCCTGCCCTCGAGCCTGAAGCTGTTCAGCGCGGCAGGCGCCGAGGTCGTCCTCCTCAAGGGCACCCAGAACAAGATCGTGTGGCAAATCGACCAGGGCTACCTTAAGCAGATGAAGCTGTATGGCAAAAGGTGCATCGCGGTTTCTTTTTCAAAGGCTAAAGCAGCGATTTGGTTTTGTCTCGATCAGACGTTGCACCTACAAATTAGTGAACACGACACATCATTGGCACGCACGCACGCATCCACGCACTCTGTCTGCAGACGGCATGTCACTCGTAGTGCTCCACCTGGCACAGACTTGCCAGTGTTGCAGAGCTGCGTATGACAAGCACGTGGTTCTGGCCTACGCCAACATGTTCACCAAGGACGGCAACAAGACGGTCAAGATGCAAGTGGGTATCATATCAGTTTTGTCTCCGTGGCTCAGTGGCTCAGTGGTAGGGCGAGTGGCTCAGTGGTAAGGCGTCGTGCTCGGCGCCCTCGTGGTTGGGGGTTCAACTCCCTTCCACCAAGGTCACTTAGTTACTAATTCCCTTTGGCAGAAGGATGAACGATCTCATTGCCCACGGTGTAGTAGGGCGGCTCTGAGGCTTCGGCCAGAAATCCGTGCCAGGTGGGCGGCCCACCTTCCCTCGAAGGAGAACAACGTCAAAATTCTTTTTTAATTTTTTTTACGCATGCGTGGAACTTGTTGAGGTGGGCAGGTGAGGGGGGGAGGGGGGGTAGGGATGGGGCAGAACAAAACGTTGTCTCTTCAACCCAGGCTAGTTTTGTTTTACAAGCGTGCCAAACGATGACCGATCTATTCAGGTCCACTGCCCCGAGGGACTGACCTGCGTCAACAAAGTGACGATCGCGATGGCGTCACTGACGGGCCTCTACCAGTACGACGACGGGCCCGTCAGCAGCGACGCCCACTGGCCGGCCCGCGAGCTCCAATTGGAGAACTACGGTAGCTTTATAGGCGTGGCGCGTGCTGCCTTTCCATCCTGAGACCTTGACACGCAGGCCAAAACGCGCATCAGTCTGAACGTGAATACGACCGAGCTGTTGGTGCTGGCGAACCCGGGCACGTTCAAGCTCAAGGGCCACACGACCTTCCTGCTGGTGGTGCAGCGGAGCGAGACACCGGTCGACCTCACGAACCTCAAGCCCCACCTGACCGTGGTCACCGTCAAGGCGCCGAAAGCCGACGACCCGCGCTTCGAGAAGCCCTACCCAGCGCGGGGACTGGTCAGCGTCTACTCCGACTTCTTGCTCGGCGTGAATTTCAAGTCAGTGCCTCGGTCCCCATGTTCACCGATGCAAACGCGTGTACTGGCGTGGCCAATGGATAATCTGCGGACGACGCGACAGGCACAAGGGCTCGGTCGGATACTTGGGATCGGCAACCGTCGACTACAACAAGTTCCCCTGAGGCAAAGTATTCAAGCTGCAGAAGTGAAAACGTACAATAGCTTGCCACCAGCACGGCATTGGAGAATTTGAGCGCAGAATTTTCGAATATTGATTACGGAGCAACGCTTTGCGATTGTCGCAACTTTCCATAGCGATACAACGGCGAATTGCCACCGCGTTTTGGATAATAGATCGGACCGTTCATTGCAACAATCGTTTTTCGAGCGAGAAGCTGCTCAAAATCCAATTACCGACAGACGCCAGGCTTGTGACGGGCTCAGACGGTATCACGTAGAATACCTACAATACTGTGGTAGAAGGAAAATGGGTTTCTGAACGGGGCCCTGAAATGAGTCGTCTCAAATGCCCTACTTCTAGTTTTGCGCTGAAGTTTGCGTCGCCAGAAGTCATCCCTTGATCTTGCAGGACAGCGCCCCCGCTGCGTCCGCGACCCTCTTGGCGTCCTTGTAGAGGCCGTACACCTCCTCTACGCCTTTCAGCATCTTTCCATAGGAGGTCTTCTTGACGATGGTGAGCAGGATTTTTTGCACTTCGATCGTCTTGAGGACTGATCGCACGCGGTCGCCTTTGTCGGCGCAGATGGCCGCCGTGATCTGGTCGCCGTACTCGCCGAGGAGGCCCTTGCTCGCGAGCAGTCTGAGCAGGCTGTTGCGGCTTTGGGGGTTCTTGAGCGACGCCACGTTGGTCAGAAGCGGCCTGATCTTGTTGACGAACTGCATCGTTTGGTAGGCGGTCAGGCCCACCTCGGCCACGGTGAGAGCCTTGATGAGAAAGACGGCGGCAGGCACCAAGAACACGAGCGCGTCGACGGCGGCACGTCGCTCGCCGCAGTCCGACGCCAGCAGCGCCAGCAGCAGCCAGGCGTGCCACGAAGAAGAAGATTTCATGGTACGAATTGATAGACTGAGTCCGCTTCGAGTTCCGAAAGTGCCAGACAGGAGTTGACACAATATTCCTCGCATCTCCTCAGCAGCTGCTCAGCAGCAGCAGCAGCAGCAGATCATTACGGAAGCTGCTGATTGATCCGTTTATGCAACCTGCTGATATGCAGAAAATAAATTGGACTAAAAAAGCGGAGTTACATTATTGTAATGCTGGAGAAAACAATATCAACCTTCTTTCCATGGATACCTATTTTAACAGAGTTTGGATCTCCCTTCTGAAGAATTGATGTTTTAAAATTTTTAAAATGCGTTGATTTTCTCAAAGAGGGGCAGGGTCAGTTTCCAAAATTTTTGAGATAAGGTGTTCAGCTGCAGGACACACCTGGGAGTCACGTCCCGTTCTTACTTTTCGTAACTTATACATGTAATTCTAACTTTTTTGGGATATTTCATCTTAAACCTTCAAAAATTGAACATCAAGAGTGCCGTAATCTTAGTTTAAATTGCTTATGCGGGGCGTCAGGCGTGAGTTGTGTCTTCGATGTGTGGTGTATTTTGGCCTTACCACACCAAGACAGCACATACCTGTAACCGGGTCTGGAAGAGTGGGGGGGGGGGTAGACGGCACTTTTTGGGGGAGGGGGTGGCTGGAGCAAAAAGTGGGGGGGGGGGGTAGCTAGCCATTTTTTGAGTTATACTGGTACTTTTTGGTCAAATATGGGTATAAATAGGGTCTAAACAGTGTTATTTAGCTGTTTTATGGTCATATAACACTGAAAAGCACTGAAATACACCAACATTTACTCACTTTTATCGTTTTTGGACTGAGTGAAAATCTCTTGGGAAAATTCTGGGGGGGGGAGGGTTTGGGGGGAGTTGGGACTCTCCATGTTTAAATTTTGGAGGCTTAAGTTTAAATATCTCGAGAAAACTTCGAATTAAGCTCAAAAAAGGAACGGTACGTGACTCCCAGAGGTGCTCCGCAGCTGAACACATCATTATCTCAATCATAATAAAGTCAAAAAATGCTCAAATCATACCGTACTATTATCAAAAAGCGAATGTAGCTATTCGGAATCAGTGCAGAAAGTAGTTCCCAGAGCGGTGCGTTTCCTTCCCACCAAGCACACTGCAACATTCATATCCAAACTTTTAGCGAATCATTCCTCAAACAAATCTCACAGTCAATTGCTGGTTGCGCAGTTTTGATACATGCCCATGAATGGCATATTTGACATGCGTCTATCAAAAAACAATCGTGAAAGTCCCTAAGATGCGAGAAAAAAAGGGCCAACTCCTCTTGCTCAACTGAGGAGGTAGATGACTATTTGAAAACAAGACCCTGAATGAGACTGCTTTGCATTGGCAAAACAATGTGAACGATTGCACATGTTGAATTTGCTATTTTTACGTGACTCGACATCTGGCTGGGCATATAACATCCACGTTACATGGCGAGATAGATTATGTTATTCTGATGCAATAGCAGTAATGCGATGGAAAACCGAAGATCAACCACCCAGCTCGCATGCAGATCAAAATCTCAATAGGCTTCTACGTGATCTTCTCATCAAAAAGCTACTTTCATTGTTTAATATGATCCAATGATCCGATCCTACTGTGCTTGGAAATGGTCGGGAACAGGAGATATCACTCTGTATTCCTCTGGTGGCTGGTGTCTTCGATGTATCAATAGTTGAGCCATGTCTCTGTTCACATGGGCGGATCTAGGGAGGGGCGCGAGGGGCGCGCGCCCCTCTAGAGGGTCGGAACAGCCAATATGTTTCAACAGAGCACCGTTTGTGAACGAAGTCGTGCATTGCGATGAGAAGCAGGCGAAGAGGGCAGAGGAGGGACGAAGTGGTTGAATTTGTAACTGCTTCCCTTAGAATATCACATTCATAAGTGAAGTGGTAAAGCTTCGCCTGCCGTGCTGTACTGTTTACAACAAGTTTGGGCTAAAGGATCTATCAGGGCAGCGCGTCCCTTCAAAACAAGACAAGGTTGGGCTCTCCTCTGTCGAAGAAAGCGCGTGCGTATATGTACCAGTACGTTTCAAAACTACGCATTTTGAATGTGGCGCATTCTTTTTGAGCCAAAATAAATGCAAAATCCGTTGAAATTTTGGAGATATGCGGCCGTTAACATACAAAATTTTCGCCTGCCGCGCGATTTGCAATAGCAGTATTGTCCATGCGATGAAAAAAGACAGCCGATCAGATCGATCGCCCAGCTCGCATGCAGATCCTGAGATCGAAATGTCAATAGGCTTCCGCGTGATCTTTCGATCAAAATTGCATATATGATCCAATGATCCGATCCTACTGTTCATGGAAACGGGCAGGAACAGTTTTAGACATGGTGAACATGGTGCCTCAAACTACACCTGGGCTCACAAACAACTCTCACAAGGACGCCAGCCACCCGCCGACTTGTCTCGAACAGTCAAGTGTCGCGTCGGCTCTCAAGATCGACAATCACATTCACAAGCTCTCCACTGACCGGTCTGCAGCAGCGCCCTCTTAAAGGGGGTGGTTCTAGTTTCCAAAATTTTTGAGATAATGATGTGGTTAGCTGCGGGACACCCCTGGGAGTCACGTCCCGTTCTTACTTTTCAAACTTAATTCTAAGTTTTTCGAGATATTTCAACTTAAACCTCCAAAATTTAAAAAAAGCAGTTTATAGTAATCCTTTAGCTAATCACGCAAAACCCACCGTACGCCATCTAAACAGCTTTAACCTGAAATCTACCCTCCTTATGCTGAAGAAGCGCTCGATCAGTGCGTGCGCTAGCAAAATATGGTCGCAGCTAGTCGAATAATTGGTGCAAACATTGTTCAAACGCAGCGCATTGTTCAAACGATAATGCCGACATCTTTAAAAGAAACACGTTCCTGTCACAGAGTGTACTATTCGGCGGCGCACTGTACCCGCTGCGTCACCCACCGTAGTAGCTGTCCGCCGCTTCGTCCGTCCGCCTGGCTCCCGCCTGTAGACATAAGTTGATTTCAAAATTTTTTTTTGCGTTGCTATCTCGGTGTGATGAGACCACCTTACGCGACAGTCCCAACACAAAACGTACCCGTGACGCCCTGCATAAGCAATTCAAACAAAGATACTATAAACTGCTTTTTTAAATTTTGGAGTTTTAAGTTGAAATATCTCGAAAAACTTAGAATTAAGTTTAAAACGTAAAAATGGGACGTGACTCCCAGGGGTGTGGCGCAGCTGACCACATTATTATCTCAAAAATTTTGGAAACTAGAGCCCCCCCCCCCTTTAAGGCCAAAACGCACGCCACCGATTACGCTTAATAACCGCACACGTTGAAAACCGCACACTAAAGGTTTGAATTTCTTGGTTGTTGAGCAAAAATCGATAATAGCTGGTGACGACATTCCCCTTTACAACAACAACGCGATGAATGCCCTCGTGCAGCATTTTGTCAATGCCAAAGCCTATTTAAGCCTAGATCTAAGCATGAGCTTAAGCCTAAGCGTAATTCAAAGCCTAAACGCAAGCCTAAACCTAAGCCTAAACTTTCTAAGTCTCAGGGGAAGCCTAAGTGGAAGCCTCGGTGGAAGCATGAGCCTAAGCATATGCGAAACTGCTTAATTTAATGCCTAAGCCTAAGCCTAAACAAAGCCTAAGCCAAAGCAAGTTCTAGGTCTAAGCCTAAGCCTAAACCTTAAGAAACCCGCAGCCTAAGCAACTTTCCAAGGCGTGCGGTTTTCAACTTGTGCGGTTTTTAACGTGTGCGGTTTTCAACGTGTGCGGTTTTCAACTGACACCGCACGCCACCGTCCCGTCCCGTGCCGTGTCGTACAGTCGCGCGGGCTCGCCTATCAAATGCACGGTATCGATTTTCTGCCGGCCAAATTCAGCTGACTTGAATTTGGCAGACAGAAAATCGATACTATGCATTTGATAGGGACGCGACGGGACCGCACGGCACGGCACGGGACGGGACGGTCCGGGACGGTGGCGTGCGTTTTGGCCTTAATCCAGCCGCCGTCAGCGCTCAAGGTTTGCCTACGGCCCCAGCGGCGTCCCTCAGCCGACCGTCCTTCTGGCGGCGGATCGACCTGCGGTCAGACCAGACTGGACACCTGTGGCACAAGCGGACGACGCCGAGATAGCTTTCTTCTTCCCTCCCCCACCGCACATCAATACCCTCGACTTCTACTCAAAGACACAGAGTGTACATATCAAGTCGGTGTGTTCATAGCGCGTTTCGTTTCCACCGCTGCGAGTGCTGCTGTTCGCCTGTGTCGTGCAGAAGATTGTATAGAATAATCCAGTGTGCAGGCGCAGTCAGAATTGCCACTTCAGTACAGTCGCCCATTCTATCCCTCATCGTTGCCCATATATTTTCTCCACTACGCTATGTATACTCGCTAGTTTTGTACCGTCTTTAGAGTCCGTTGGACGGCAGCGTATGGCATAGTGGTAGAGAATCGGCCTCTTTGGCGCACGGTTCTGGGCTAGATGGATGATTGGTTCTTGATGGAAACGCTAGATCGAGCCTATCGAGGACCTCCCTTTCGATGGATTTTCTCGTGCCGTCGTTGCCCCAGATTACAGATGGCGTTCTTCCAAATGTCTGGCTAATTGTGCGGCCCTAGACGGGAAGGCGTCATGGAGATGGGTATGCTACATGGGCCATTGACGGCCTCCTAGTTCAACAACAAACTCCAGCCCTCTAATTCAACAACAACAGGGTCCGTTGTCGTATGTTCCTAGTGTATTACCTACACTTTGGCATTGTGAGCGACCTGGGTGCCCGCTGTTGTATTCAGCCCACTTACAAAAAATGAAAGCTGACTCAAGGGATCGAACTCGGACCGGCCCGTATGCTGACAACAATTGGTACTCGAATTAAATTAGAGCGCTCTAATTCAATCGGGGTTGGCAAACGATACGCCACTTGTATCCTTCAGCACGTAAGAATTAGAGTGGTATATGGTACTTGAATTAAAATTAGAGTGAGCCTCTCGAATTAGAGTAGAGCGACGCACTTGAATTAGAGTGGCACACACGCATAAAATTAGAGTGCTCCTACCCACTCTAATGTGCTGATTGCGCTAGAATTGTTTGCACACTTGAAACACATCTTTGAAATTTGTTGGTTGTCATCATTCTATGGCTGCAAAGCGAAAGAATTTAGAGAAATAAACAAAAACTGACTGATGAGGAACTGTGCCAGCGGTTCATTTTGACCACGAGACAATCTATCTCACGGGTCACAGATGTAGAGTAATTGTTGAGTATTTTTGAGTGAGATGTTGAAGAAACATGTGCGTATGGGACAGTCCCCTCCCTCCCCCACTTCCCCTCCCCTTGGTCGAATGTAAGTGCATGTTTAGACGCATGAGCATGGTAGTTGTGAGGTGTCATTTCACAAACATCTCGACAAGCATTCACAACCACAAACAGTAGCAAGCCCAAATCACGTTCGAAAGGTGATCGATAGTCGCACATAGAAACTCGTCTCTTGCAGTCATTCAAAGGCGAAAATTGGAACAGTGGAAACGCGTTCTCGTTGCCGTCACTCCAAAGCGGTAGACGTAGACGTAGAACGCAGGCCTTGTGCTGCGGGACGGCTGCCACAGTAGCGCATGTCGTGTCGCCGCCCACCCCCAGCTGCGTCCCACACCACAACGACTCGCATCGCCCTACAACAGAGAATATTGATACACTCGATCAGGGAGGGGTTCAGTGGTTCAAATGTTGCTGGATTAGCGGTCACCGCCGAAAGGTTTCACACCCCCCACCCCCCCCCCCCCCCCCCGAGCACCTGTTCCGGACATACACTGCCGGATCCAGGGGGACCCCCCCCCCCCCCCGCGGGGGGGGGGGGGGGGGGGCGGATATAAATGGTGCAAGGCAGGCATGGTGGAAGAGGGCGGGGGGCAGTAGTAGTAGCCCTGGAAGTGGGTTCGCTGCGGGCGGATTTTTACCCGCTGATTAACGCACCATGTATAGGGAGGGGGGGAGCAAGAGCTAGTTTCGCCTAATTTTGGACAACAAACGCATAGACAAACGAAGAGAAGAGAACGAAACATTCTCGTCTGCGGCGTGTTATTGTGAGCCAAAACCCGGCCAAAACGTGAAAAACGATTGCTTCCTATCTATTAAAATTTATGCGGGACATGTAAACACCCCACCCACCCCGTCAGAAAATCTTGGAGCTGTCAGTGCAGAAATCCCACCTGCGCCGCTGGGAGGGGGGGAATACCCCTCACCTGGCAGACCCTGCCTATCCCAAAATAATTTCGCACCTAACCCCCCCCCCCTATTTCCCATAGCTAAATTTTTTAGCGTAAAAGCGACACAAGTTGTGCTTTTGGTGCTGCACCAAATATGTTACGAACAAAAATCCATCCCAAAACTCGCGATTTGTACGTCAATCCACTCGGCCACACCCCTCTTCGAAAAATTGTCGATTTTACCCTCCCTCTGGCCCAATTTTTGTGGGCCCTCACTTCATTCCCCGCCCCCCCCCCAACCTTTTCACAAACAAATCAAACAGGACAGCTAGCAGTACCGAGTCGTCGAGGAAGTCGTCCGTGCGGCGGCCGACGCAGTAGAGAGAGAGCAGCCTGTGCGTCGCTGTCGACGCGCCGACTGCCGGTGGTGACGACGCCGACGCAGCCGTCGAGGCCGCTGAAGTTGACGGAGTTTCCAGTTTCTCGGCCATACGCAACTCGGCGCCATCCATGCGAGTCGGCGGCGCTCCACCAGCTTCTTCTCGCTTTTCCTACGTCGCAATAGGTTACGAAACGTCCAAAGTTCGGGAATAAAACGAGGCGCTTAATCTTAAAATTGATGACACACCTCCCACTCAAAACCATTCTTCTGGCTCGGTGCTGCCTTTACCTCCAGTTCCGCTTGCACTCGTCCAGAGAATAGCGCCGGTCAGACGCGACGCGATTTCGACGTTGAACCGACTGACGACAGCTTCCCATGCGGGATCCAAAGAGGAACAGCCCTTGATCGCCAGTAAGTTGTCGAGAATAACCCCGCAGAGGCGTTCTGCTGCTGCACCTGCCGCTTCCGCCGCTGCTGCTCCTGTCTTTCGACGACGATTTCTCCATTTTTCAGCGCTTTCCTCGAGTCGACGACAGAAAATGAGCATGCAGAAAAATGAAATTTTCGGGCGAGTGGCGTATCGTCCTAACCCACTTTAATTAAAGTTAGAGCGCTCTAATTTTTTTGTCAGCATACGGGCCC
>JASAMY010002732.1:0-29472 GCA_030248085.1 Paralinhomoeus sp. GSCO2_6 | reverse complement strand
ACTAGATTTCCAACGCGCGTGCTGGCAGCGGCGGCCGTGCCAACAACAACGCCTACACACTCCCCTCCTTCCTAGGGCAGCGACGAAGTCACAACAACTGCCCTCTGGCAGCTCGCTGCATCGCACGCAAGAACCAGCACCCCTTGCCCATCCGTCGTCCTCGCAGGCCGTTCATTTGTCGTCCGCCGTCGCCCACCGCCCGTCTTGCACAGGCAGGACACAACGTTGACAGTGCTGCGTGCGTGCGTGCGCGCAATGTCAGTACGCACTGTGTCACTGTCACGTGTCGAGACTGCTGAGGGGGTTCCTGCGTGCGAGTCTTTTGAGAGACGAAGGCGCGGAAGAACCCAGACACTGACTCCTCTGCGCAGTGCACGCAACGCCAGCTAGCCGCCTCGTCGCCGCTGACAAATGCGCGGCGCTGCGAAAAACAGCTACGCCAGCAAGTCCCTCTTGGCTCCCGGGCGCGCAAAGACGCACTCGCTCCATCTCTTTTCGAAGAGCCATTGCCACTTTTGCGAGCAGGCAGGGCAGGAAGACGGCCCGGTTTTGGCAGGTTCGTTCGCCTCTGCCTCATAGAGTTTCTGGCGACATTTGCGTTCTCGGCGGGCGGGGGGGGGGGGAAGACACGCACACACAGCTCGCCAGCCATTGGCCCATTAGCTGGCCCCCCCCGCAATCCCCAGAGTCAGGCAGGGCAGCAGGCTGAAAGGAAGCGCGTCGAAACGACGCGACGGACGTCAGTAACGAATCGGCGTCGCGCCTGGCCAAATTGCTGGCAGCAGGGGGGGGGGAGACTGGGGCGAGCGTGAATCACTGAATAGGAGCAATGGGGCAACGAAAAACGGATGTGCGTAACGCAACGGGGCGGACAAACGATGCCCTCCCTCCCCAAAGGCAAAGAAAGGCTGGACAGAAAGGGGGACTTTGATCGGCAGGCTGAATAGACGATAGAGAGCACCATTAGAAGCGGGGGGCGGCAAACAGAGCAGTTAAGAGAACCGGTACACGACAGACAGAAAGCACAGGCTAGCTAGCTAGCTAGTCTGTCTAGTAAGCACACAAGGAACGTAGCGCCAAATTCCCTGCCCCTGCGGGCGCCTTGCCCTCGAGTATTCCCCGACTGACACGTGCATCCATTCATTCCTACAATTGGTTGCGCACGCATTTACCTGCAACTGGCCGAGTGGAAGTGGAGGGGGGAGGGGGGGGGGGCGGGGCTCAGACCAGGGGACGAGTAGTGAAGATTAAAAGTTAAATACTTTAATTAGGTACTTGATGTAAACAGGTTTTTCGACAAAATTGGTTCAAAACCCATTTCCACAGTTGTTGGTCGAATTCGGCCAGGGATCGAGCGGAAAAAGCTGCAGTTCCCTCAGGTGATGAAGGGAGCTTTTACCGACGCGCATGGACGGACACTGCGGGCGCCGCACTGCATACCTTCCCAGTCCAGCGACGCAGTGGACGGCGATGCAGACTACGTGTTGGGCATCCGCAGACTTTGGCGACGCCTTCTTGCCCGCATTGGCAGCTGCTGCGGCTGCTGCGCCAAAGTTCTCTCTGGCCAGACCGATCCAGCGATCGCGCACTTCTTTGGTCGGTGGACTGCCGTCGTCGAACTTCCAGTCCTGCAAACGGAGGAATAGTTGGTGTTGCGATGAGAGACCGAGAGTCATAGCGGTGCAGGAGGGAGACTACTGCGGACCGCTTATCGACTAATACCCCCATACCTAAAAACAAAACCCCCCCCCCCGCCTCAAGCGAATGACTTTGAGCAGTCTACACAGAACAGAGTCAAAAATCTCGGGAAATGCAGCGTTCTTGCTGAATCCCTTCCACGAGTGCGTGGCCGACCAAGGGAAGTTCGCATTTGTAATTCGAGTCTCTCAGCCAGGAAAGCAGAGCACAGGCGGGGAACCAGGGGATGAGTTGACAAACCAGGACGGCGATTCCTGACTCGGTGAGTGGCTCGGTCGCGTAGGTGGGGTCGCAGACGCGCACCACAGCGACCACGTTGCGACGCTTCAGCTCCTGCAAAGCACTACGCGCCGTCGGTCGAACGAATATATGCACCTTTTCTTCAAACACAGCTTTCTGTCCGACAGTCAGAAGATGACTGAGGGTTTCTGATCGCTTGTAAAAAAGTACACGCATTGGCTAGAGGATAGTGGCATACCTGTAACTGGGTCAGAGGCAGCTGGGGAAAGGGGGGGGGGTAACAGTCATATAACACTGAAAAGCACTGAAAAACACCAACATTTACTCACTTTTGTCGTTTTTGACATGGTGAAAAGCCTTTGGAAAAATTCTGGAGAAGGAGGCTTGGGTGTGTGTTGGAAAAATAGTGGGGGTCGTAACCCCCAAGTTTCAGGTAGGAACAGTTCACAAAGTCCTGTGTTTCTGCTGTCAGAAAATGGCACTCTCAGCAACGATTGCCCACCTCAACGTACTGCCAGATGTTGTAGTCGGTGGGTCGCTCGGTGATGAGGAACTGCATCTGTCCAAACTGGATGAGCGCGGGTCCTTGGCCCTTGTAGGCCCCCGGGGGCAGAGACTTGTCGTCCCGTGGCGATATGCCACCGCCTCCCACCGAACCTCGGACTTTGGTGCTGCCCATCACTGCTGCTGCTGCTGCTAGGTGACTGGGAGGGCAGTACGCTGACACCTCGCAGGCTGTGGTAAAACGCGTCACACGGAACCTGGAAATTGGCGAATAAAAATTGAAAAAAGTATCAAACTCTGTATGCATATGCGTGCGTGTCTAGCAGCTACCCTCTAGCACTCCCGTAACCGGGCCAGATAGAGGGGGGGGGGGATTCAAAAACGAGAGCTATATTTTGCAGAATAGAGACGCGTGGTATAGAACAGTATCAGAACAAGTACTTTTTGGGTCTAAAATATCGTTATTTTGACGTTTCACTATGGTCAGCAAACACTAAAAAGAACGCAAGAACACGGACTCTTGTCGTTTTTGGCGTTTAAAACTATAGAATTCAATTCTGGTTTCTGGGGGGGGGGCCCACAGGCATGCGGGGTCCCCCACAGGCATGCGGGGTCCCCACACGGGCTCCGCTCACCTCTTTTCCTTCCTCCTCTTCTGTCAGTAGCACAGTGGGGGTGGGCTGCTTCTCTTTCTCTATGGGTCTATCAGTCTATGCGCTTTGCTCCGCTCAGCTTCAGGGTCTTCTCAGGGTCGCCGGCGTCCGTGCTGGGCCGCGCAGAATTCGCCGCCGAAGAGCGCGGCGTGGGGAGTGGCCAATGCGGCGACGGCGTCTGAGGGCACGCGCCTCGAGACCATGCGATGCCGAAGACTGGCCACTGAGGGCGACTGACTGACGCGACGGCAGCAGCAGCAGCTCACAGCACCGGTGGAAACAACAACGGCACACGACGACGACGCTGGAGTCGTCTGCAAGACGAGCGAACGCGCTTCCGCACGAGCAAGCGTCGTCAACGCACGCGACGTACGTGCACTGCTGCATGGGCGCCAATGGGCCCGGGCGGGGCCTACACCAGCAAACTTTTTGAGGATGGGATGGGCTCAGAGGCACGATAAATCGTTAGTTACACGAAGTTTCAGAACAATTCGTTCGCATGGTGCTTTTTCGCCAAAAAAAAATGGACAGAAAGGGTTAATAATGCAACGCTGAAGGCACTTTTGTGTACTTCAAGCCCCAAAAGTGCAACGGTACGGAGTTGTACGCAACTTTTTCTGCGGAAACTAATATGGAAAACTGGATTGGACTTCTGGAAGGGGGGGGGGGGGAGTTAGGGCTTTCCAGTCAGACATGCACTCAATTCAACCTACCATCCACGACCCACACAACTCACGCAAACACCAACTCGCTGAGTCACTGACTCGACTCACCAAATCGCACAAGTGTCGGATCACGACCAAACAAAAACAAGAAAAACGCCAACAAGAAAAATGGTGGGCTCCTCACCGCGCGAGAGGTTCTGGGCATTGGACGAACGCGGGGGGCGGCGGCGCTCGCGCAGTTCTCTCTCTCTCTCTCTCTCGTCTCTCAGCACGATCGCCTCAATGAACCAGCAGCGGCCGCGCTGTAACAGTCCGTCCGATCCCTCTGACGCACGCACGCACGTACGCACGCACGCACTCGGTGTGTGTGTGGCTGCTGCGCCCCTCAACGACTAATGAATGAACAACGGAATACGGGTTTTAGCGGCGCGACACAGCCAGCAGCTCAGAGACACAACCCGGCGGGCGACACAACACAATGGGTAATAACCGATCCATATGCACCATATGCACCATATGCACCATATGCACGGGGCCTTCGTTATTGCGGTGCGACATTTTTTCTCTTTGTCTCTCCATTACAGCTTTTAGATGCGACATTAATTTTTTGTTTGTATTAAGTTTTTGCTTAGGCTTAGGGTTAGGCTTAGGATGACCTTAGGCTTAGGCTTTCACTTAGGCTTAGGCTTTTGCTTAGGCTTAGGCTTCGCTCAGGCTTAGGCTTTGCTCAGGCTTAGGCTTAGGCTTAGGCTTAGGCTTTTGCTTAGGCTTAGGCTTCGCTCAGGCTTAGGCTTTGCTCAGGCTTAGGCTTAGGCTTAGGCTTAGGCTTTTGCTTAGGCTTAGGCTTCGCTCAGGCTTAGGCTTTGCTCAGGCTTAGGCTTAGGCTTTTGCTTAGGCTTAGGCTTCGCTCAGGCTTCGCTCAGGCTTAGGCTTTGCTCAGGCTTAGGCAGCACACGCGCACGCGCGCGCGCACAGGCACATGAACGCGCGCGCACGCGTGCACGCACACGCACACATGCACGTACACGCGCACCCGCACATGCACAGACATGCGCGCACACAAAGGCACGTGCACGAGCGCATACGTGCACGCACACCCACATGCACTTGCACACGCGCACGCACGCGCATGCCCACGTGCACGCGCACATGCACGTACACGCGCACGCGCACGCACGTGCACACGCGCACGGACAGACAGATAAAAGTGGCGGTTGCCTTCGGTCACCCGATAACCCCCCCCCCGGTTTAGAGATATGCGAGACGGAGAGACAAGAGAGAAAAATGTCGCATCGAAATAACAAAGGCCCCGTGCATATGGTGCATATGGTGCATATGGTGCATATGGATCGGGAATTCCCACACAATGCGAGAAAAGCACGCGGTGCGAAAAACGAATCCAAAGGAAAACCTTTCCAGGTTGCACACTATTTGGGAAAAGCTAAACCATTGTACCATTGTACAATTGTACCATTGTACGGAGAGAAGCACACCATAATATTTTAAATGCGTTGACTCTCGATGCTCAACTGTTAAATACTGAAACCACGCGTCACACGCCAAATTTCTTTTCAACGTTTCAACATACCAACACGCGCACATTGCACCTCACACCGACGCAGCCCCAGCTTTCAATTGCGACTAGCATTGCAACAAATGGCACTACCCAAGTTTCACACAACGCACAAGCGACGCGACTCCAACAACATACCAGCACGCCTCCAACACGATACGCAGGTCCGTGGCTGAGCAATCTCACAAGAGATGAAGTGGAGCGAGCGAGCAAGTGAGCGACCGACCGTGGGCGAGGAGGCGCACAAACGCGAGACGTCCTCCTCGCTGTCGAGCGTGACGAAGGAGCGGCACTCCACCGAGAGGAAGGCCGCCTCGAACTGCCGACTGTGCGCGGAACAACACCAGGCGGTTGCAGTCGAGCAGGCGCCGGCGCAGGGCGCACGTGCACGCACGGTCAGCAGTCGGCAACGGTCAGCAGTCGGCGACGGCACCGACAGGACGTCGTCTCCACCGGTCAGCAGTCCGCGACGGTCAGTAGTCGGCGACGGTTAGCAGTCGGCGACGGCACCGACAGGGCGTCGTCTCCACCTGTCAGCAGTCGGAGACGGCAGCGTCGGCGACGGCACCGACAGGGCGTCGTCTCCACCTGTCAGCAGTCGGAGACGGCAGCGTCGGCGACGGCACGGATAGGGCGTCATCTCCACCGGTCAGTAGTCGGCGACGGTTAGCAGTCCGCGACGGTCAGTAGTCGGCGACGGTTAGCAGTCGGCGACGGCACCGACAGGGCGTCGTCTCCACCGGTCAGTAGTTGGCGACGGTTAGCAGTCGGCGACGGTTAGCAGTCGGCGACGGTTAGCAGTCGGCGACGGCACCGACAGGGCGTCGTCTCCACCGGTCAGTAGTCGGAGACGGTTAGCAGTCGGCGACGGCACCGACAGGGCGACGTCTCCACCTGTCGGCAGTAGGAGACGGCAGCGTCGGCGACGGCACGGATAGGGCGTCGTCTCCACCGGTCAGTAGTCGGCGACGGTTAGCAGTCGGCGACGGTTAGCAGTCAGCGACGGTTAGCAGTCGGCGACGGCACCGACAGGGCGTCGTCTCCACCTGTCAGCAGTCGGAGACGGCAGCGTTGGCGACGGCACGGATAGGGCGTCGTCTCCACCGGTCAGTAGTCGGCGACGGTTAGCAGTCGGCGACGGATAGCACTCGGCGATGGTTAGCAGTCGGCGACGGCACCGACAGGGCGTCGTCTCCACCTGTCAGCAGTCGGAGACGGCAGCGTCGGCGACGGCACGGATAGGGCGTCGTCTCCACCGGTCAGTAGTCGGCGACGGTTAGCAGTCGGCGACGGTTAGCAGTCGGCGACGGTTAGCAGTCGGCGACGGCACCGACAGGGCGTCGTCTCCACCGGTCAGTAGTCGGCGACGGTTAGCAGTCGGCGACGGCACCGACAGGGCGTCGTCTCCACCTGTCAGCAGTCGGAGACGGCAGCGTTGGCGACGGCACGGATAGGGCGTCGTTGTAATGTCGCGACTAAAGTCGCAACATGTCGGTGCTTAAGACTAAGTTCCACCCCTAGCTGGCGCGGAAATGGTTAGTCCATAGAATGGTTTCGCGCTACTGTGGCCTTAAGCACGCAAGAAGATCGATACGCACAGTGATTGGTCGCATCGAGGTCGACTGACCAATGTCCAGCGAGGGTGTCGCGCGCGTGTCGATTTCGCTAATTTTCGTAAGACGCGCGTGTGCTTAAGCGTGTGTTTCGCCCGTAAATCCGCCAGGCGTCGCTTCTCCCCAACGTATCCCCTGTAGAAGCGTCGTCACTTTTGTCGATTCCCCCCCTTTGGAGCCGCGACTTTTGTCCCTTTCTCCTTAGGGTGCGCGTAGAGTCGGGAAGTCCCTGAGCGAGCTCGGATTCAGGCTGGGGATAGCGAGCATTCCTTTCCCCCCCTCCTTGAGCCCCAGGTAGTGAGGTGCGCGTGTGCGTGTGCGCGAGCGCGTGTAAGTAGGAGCGCCCTATTTTCTTTTGCGCGTGACCCGGCGCCAGAAGAAGGCGAATTTCCCCAAGAAAGTTGTGGGCTGCGGCAGGGCGAGAACGTGTGGTGCAGCGACATCGAGGGCGACAGCAGCGAGGACAGGCGAGCGTGGAGTGTGGCGTGCACAGCTTGGCGAAAGTGTTTGAGCTTGGCCTTCAGGAGAGCCTTCAGTCTCGGCGTGTGTTGTGGAAGTCTGTCTGTCTGCCTGCGTGGTCGTCTGGGTCGATCGAAGTTCGTCTCTTGGCAGCTGCGGACGTCGGCCCTTGTGGTAACGTTCACCAGTGCCCTGAGTGCGTCAACTTCGCGTCCGGTAACACTTATTAGGCAAGGCCAATCTTCTCTTCACCCAGTAGACAGGTGCCTGAGTCGACAGGTGTCGACGCGCCTTGCTAAGCAGTGCAGAGCAGCAGAACAGGCAGGACAATAATCCCCACTCCTCTCAGGGACGAGTGCGGGATTTCGGCATCACTGTCAGCGTCACAGGACGAGTGTCAGGCCAGGGTGCCCTAGTGAAAGAGGGACCCCAGGCTTGACATTACAGTGGTGCCGCGACCATTCGCTTTCTGTGCAGCCACGGTTGGAGTGTACCTGCTGTTCGCATTTTTCTTTGAAAATCGGAGATTTTTTGGCCCCCTGGGGGTGGGGTGTGTCAAAGTCTCTAGCCCAGCCCACGGGGAAGAGCGAGAAGCTCGGTGAAACAGGGTCGGTGGATAAGGGCGCGGTGTGTTGTCCCGAGAGTTCGATTTCTGTGTGTGGTCCGCGGGAAAATGTCGCAGGGGGCGACTGGAGGCGCGCCGGCGGCCGCTGACGGCATGGGCGCGGGGGCGCAGCCGAGGTGCTGCGGATGTGGCCAGTGGGTGGCGTTGGACGTCGCCCGGGAGTGTGTTGTGGATGGCTGCCGAAATGTGTATTGTCGCACGTGTGTTGAGAGTTTGCCGGTGCCGGCCACGCCAATGTGTCGCCCGTGCAGGAGGGGCGCCGGGAATGGCGCGTCTGGAGGAGCCGCCGGGGGATCGAAACCACAGGTGGATGCTGCGGAGGCGTACGCGCAGATGTTGAGGGAGGCGACCGCGGTTTACTCGCCCTTGCGCTCAGCAGTCGAGGGTCTGGCCAGTTCTGTGGGAGGAATCCAGCGCGACCAACAGACGGTCGCCACGGCCCTCCAAGAAGTGTCTCAGCGCCTCGCTTCGCTTGAGCTGGGGAAGAATAACCCGCCCGCAACCACAACTGTCGTCACGCCTACGCAACACACACAGCGACCATCCGAGTACAGCAGTAGCAACGACGGCGGCGGCGGCGGCGGCGGCGGCGTTGGCGGTGGCAGGAGGGACGGCCGGCGGAGGAGCGAGGAGGACGGCGTGCAGGGCCGCAGGCAGCGCGGCGGTGGAGGAGCTAAGGCCACGAGCGCGGACGGGGGGACGCACACAAAGGGCCACCGACGGCTGAAGAGAGCGGGCGGCGACGGGCGCAGGCGGAGGGAAGAGAGCGAGAGTAGCTGCGCGCCGTTCGATAGTGAGGAAGACGTGAGCGACAGAGAGCAGAGGAGACGCATGGTGTATGCCGTGCGACGCGTTCGTCGGGACATGGAGGCGTCTCACGGTGGGGAGGACTCTGACTTTGCGCCGGCGCTGAACAGGTCGGCGTCACGGATGCGGAAGCGTCGCTGGGCCGGTGGCTCGCCCATCGCACCCATGTTGGCAGAGGGAACCCACCAGCCAAAGCATTCCGCCGAACAACTCAAGCAGCAAACACGCATGGCATCGGAGGAGAGAGGGCAAGGGAGATATGGAACCCCGGTGCAGTCGTCGGAGCAGAAGGTGTACAGGAGGGCGGCAGACGCCGACAGAGGCAGCCGTCCCTGCGTGGCAGACGCCGATCGAGGCAGCCATCACAGCGCACGCGTGTATGGTGCGGCAGACGCCGACAGAGGCAGCCGTCACCGCGAGGCAGACGCCGATCGAGGCAGCCGTCGCAATGCGCACATGTATGTTGAGGAGGTGCTCGACGACGAGGAGGAGTACTGTGGTGCAGCAGACGCCGACAGAGGCAGCCGCTACCATGTGGCAGACGCCGACAGAGGCAGCCACTATAGTGAGGGCGGTGCGGCAGACGCCGACAGAGGCAGCCGTTGCCGCGCGGCAGACGCCGACAGAGGCAGCCACTATGGTAGGGGAGGTGCGGCAGACGCCGACAGAGGCAGCCGTCACCGTGCGGCAGACGCCGACAGAGGCAGCCGTCGTAGCGAGGTAGGTGCGGCAGACGCCGACAGAGGCAGCCGTCACCGCATGGCAGACGCCGGCAGAGGCAGCCATTGCAACGCGCACCGCCGAGAAGGGGCGCAGGAGCAGGAGTGGCGTCGAGAAGACGCGCAGCGCCGAGAAGGCGCGCACAGCTGAGAAGGCGTGCGATGGCAGGAAGAGGACGGCGACGAACAGCCGTGGATGAGAGGCCTACAGGGGCGGCGTCAAGGAGACGCGCAGCGTCGAGAAGACGCGCAGGAGGAGAGCAGCGAGGAGGAGCTGCACGACAGGGGCCCACAGGGGCGGCGCCGACAGTGGTGCAGGGCGGAGCAGCCCGAGGCAAGAGTGGCGCGGCTGCCAGGCAGTCGTCGCCAATTTGCCGATGTCGGTAGGTTCTTTGGTGATGGGCGCGATCAGGATTTGACGGTAGACGTGTTTCTGCATCGCTTTCACAGAAGGATGCATGTCGACCGCGTGCCGTATGAAGAGCAGGCGAGTGTGTTGGAGAGCTGGCTCGGTGGTGAAGCCGAGCGTGCCATTGTCCAGTACCAGGCGCAGAACGGAGTCGATCAGCTGTCTGTTGAGGAGATGGAAGACAAGCTGAGGCATCTGTACGGCCCAAGTAACAACGCGACGTTGGCCTACTACAGGCTGGCCGAGGTGAAGTGGGATGGCAGGCCCGTCGAGTCGCTGGTGGCCGACATTAGGCACCTGGTTACGAGGGCGTACCCGGACATGACGGCAGAGCAATGGAGAGAAGAGACCAAGCGGTGTCTCATTCGGGTGGTCCCTGAGCAGTATCAGTGGATCATGATCTCCAACGACTCGAAGGAACTTGAGGACGTGGTAGGCGTGCTGCAGCGAGCGGTGGAGCTCAGCGAGGCATCGAAGGTTGCCGGCCAGCAGGAGGCGTCAGCAAGCATGCAGCAGTCTAGTGGTCGTGGTAGCGCCCAGCAGCCGAGGGATGGCCAGGGGCAGTTCTCGGGCTGGCACGATGGTCTTGGGCAGGGTTTCGACCAGTCAGCTGCTGACCACCAGCCAGCGCCACAGCAACAGTTGGCGATCACGAGCAAACCGGTGCAGAACAGGTCTGGACCAGCACAGGGCGGACCACCCACGTGCTTTCGGTGCCAGCAGCCTGGCCATCTTGCTAGGGACTGTCCGTTCGTCTCTCAGCAGTTGTCTCGTGGTCAGGGGCGTGGTGGTAGCAACAACAGCTGGCGTGGACGACCGACGGCCCATGCAGTGGCGCTGAGAGGTGAGCCACCGGACGACGAGTCACAGGGGCCGGTTGTGGAAGAGCCGGATGAGACAGAACAGCCACTGCAGAACGGGTCAGTGGCGGGCGCAGGGGCGCCGCAGGTCGATGAGAGTAGTGAGCAGCAGACGCCAGAGTCCGGCTGGGACGACTACGTCGACAGGTCGCAAGGGCGAGCCTGTATGGGAGCCGTTGAGAATGCGGCAAGCAGTGAGAAGCCGAGGAGCTTGACGGAGGGGGCATCGGTTCTAGTAGGGGGGCCCGCTCCAGTGGTCGAAGTGGTGATTGACGGCAGGGAGAAACTGCGCGTCTTGGTGGACACCGGTGCGGGTCCCGCCATCATCATCGGCAAGTCCGTGTTGAAGCGCCTGTTCGGGCACAGCCCTGGGTCGGTCTCGTTGGTAATGGCAAGGGACACATCGGTGGACATGATGGCATCGGGGGGACAGGCCCCACAGTTTGTGGTCCCGAGGGTGTCGGTTACTGCAGGGTCATTGCTGGACGTGCCCATTAAGGCGTTCTTGGTGCGTCAGCGGTCTCGGGGGGTGTCTGTTGTTCTGCCTAGACCCGAGACGTCGAGCGTGCAACGGCTGGCGGTCGAGCACATGGTGGGCGACGTCAAGGCGGCGAGCGGTGACGAGCTGGGCAGACGGTCGCGCAAGCGGGCGAGGTGGCGCAGTCGGTCAACAAGGGCGAGTCAGTCGGCAAGCATCGGCTGGGCCGAGCTGAGGGCGACATCGCCAAGCAAGCTCCAAGAAGTCAGCGCGCCTCGAGGAGAAGAAGCTCACTCAAGGCAGTTGAGCTGTAGCGAGCCCGCTGAGTCTGTAGAGCCCATTGAGCAGCTAGACGAGCCATCGGTAGAGTTGGTAGAGTCAGAGTCGGGGACGGAGGCTACGGCCGACAGTAGTATGGGAAGCGAGGAGCCAGCGCTCACTAAAAGTGGTGTTGAGGGAGGGGCCCAAGGTGGGGAAGTCCCAGGCTGCACGGTCTCGTTGGTCCCTCCAGAGGCATACGCCACTTTGATGGAGGATGCCGAAGAGCAGATGGGGGTGCAGAGCGGTCCGTGTGAGCAGTGGCAAAGTGAGGAGTTCCGCTCAGAGCATAGAGACAAATGCGTGGCGCAGCTTTCCTGGGAATCGCAAGAGATGGCGACGGGCGTCAAGCAGGATGACGTTGCTGGGCTAGTTCGTCTTGAGCGAAATTTGCGTATTCCTGTGTGGGAGCGCGTCATGTGGGAAACTTGTCTCTATGGGCTGAATCATATCTGGTATTCGGGGAGCGACAATGTGCGAGGCACTATTGTCTTGGCGCTGCTGGAAGAGCGTGCATTTTTGCGGCTACTCGATGTTGGAAGACAGTCTGTGTGTAGGCATGTTTGGGGGCTGGATACTGTGTCATTGACTGTCTCGATAATGGTTGCGCGTTTGGTGGGAACGTTTCCCAAGGGTAGCCACAGTGCGTTTGTTGTGCCCATACGCGAGCCATATGTCCAGTGCATTCCCCCATTGCCACTGAATTGGCGGAAGATCGAGAGTAAGGCATTGTACAAGGCAATTCGCGAGAGTAAGTTGGAGGTTGGCGTGTTGAGAATTGTCTTGGACATTTGTAAGTACCAGTCGATGGTAGGGCAGGTTGTCGAGCCAGTGTTGGTCGAATTGCGCGACAGTTGTTGTACTTGTAGGTACCAGTGTCTGCGCGTTTGGATGGTTTGTTTGGAGGCTGAATTTGTTGGCTGGTGCTGGTTGGAGTGGATGTTCGTGAGCTACTCTGCAGTGTTGAGCGTTGAGAGCAGGCATAGGCGCGTGCGCTGCATGTTGTTTAGCCCTGTATTGCGCCCAGATGTTGTAGGTATTCCTACGGGCAGATGTAAGCAGGGGCTGCAGAGCCAGCTGAATGAGCTCCGAGATAACCACCCAATTGGCATGAGCTTTTGTATGTATGGCCAAACGATGGTCTGTAAGGACAGTGCCTTCCGAAACTGGCTCATGGAACTCCAAAGGACGTTGCCTCTGTTGCCCACATGGTCGGACAGAAGTCCGTTTTGGTCGCGCAGACAATTGGCCGGAAAAAGCGGTCGGACTTTGGCAGTGGACGCGCAGTCGGGTCCCCCGCAGAGCATGGCGTCTGGCGGGAATCCACGGGGCCAATCGACCCCGAGTGCTGGTATGGCGCTGCTGCCGCCACTAGCCAAGTTCATGCGACAGCACGTCTTTGTGCATTGGGAGCAGAGAGGCGCAGTGGCGTTTGGAAGAACGTTTGGAGGAGAGGCCAGGAAAGGCATTTTGTTCATTAACGAGAACATTTTGGAACTGGCATTGTAAAATCGGAGCCATCGGCAGTGAGCAGTTGACGGGTATTTGGTTTTTGAACCCTGTCTGATGATGTATCTCCCTGTGCTGCCGAGTAAGGCGTCCGATGTTGTACTCGTGTTGCGTCGCTATCCCATTGTCTCTTTAGAGGTAGTTGACTGCATGATGGTGGCGCGAGTTTCTGTTGTGGTGTGTGTAGTGTAAGGTATGAGTGCGTGCATGACGGGAACTTGGAAGAACTGGGAATTGGTGGTGCATGGTTGGGAGGTCGGTGCGAGTCATGTGAGGAGATTTTTTTTTGAGAGTTGGTTGAGCACGCTAGTACCAGCGCGGAGGCATATGGACTGGCGACTGTCAAGGTGTCTGAAGTTGCTGGGGCCAGGCCGGAAACTGCATTGTGTCAATGCCGCTGGACTGCTAGCTGTGCACCTAACTCTTGGATTTTTTGGTTACGTGGAGGGGGAGTTGCTGGAACTCATAGACAGCAACTCGTGGAAGGAGTAGGAGGCCGACTTGGACGTGCTGAAGTGAAAGTACGGGAAGTTGCGGGAGGACGCGTTGCATAGTCTGTCCAAGACATCCGTGTCAGACCCATGAAGTGGTACTCGCGACTTTGTACGAGTAACGACAGCACGGGCCTAGGCATTGTCTTGCGTATGTGCATGTGTCATCGTTTTTTGGCGGATTTTTGTGGCTTTAGCCAGTTTTTGATGCAGAAGCTTTGCCGAACCCTGGTGCAGTCCCCTGGAAAACTTGGATTTTTTCGAACGGAGTTTCGAATACGGACCGAGGGGGCTGTAATGTCGCGACTAAAGTCGCAACATGTCGGTGCTTAAGACTAAGTTCCACCCCTAGCTGGCGCGGAAATGGTTAGTCCATAGAATGGTTTCGCGCTACTGTGGCCTTAAGCACGCAAGAAGATCGATACGCGCAGTGATTGGTCGCATCGAGGTCGACTGACCAATGTCCAGCGAGGGTGTCGCGCGCGTGTCGATTTCGCTAATTTTCGTAAGACGCGCGTGTGCTTAAGCGTGTGTTTCGCCCGTAAATCCGCCAGGCGTCGCTTCTCCCCAACGTATCCCCTGTAGAAGCGTCGTCACTTTTGTCGATTCCCCCCCTTTGGAGCCGCGACTTTTGTCCCTTTCTCCTTAGGGCGCGCGTAGAGTCGGGAAGTCCCTGAGCGAGCTCGGATTCAGGCTGGGGATAGCGAGCATTCCTTTCCCCCCTCCTTGAGCCCCAGGTAGTGAGGTGCGCGTGTGCGTGTGCGCGAGCGCGTGTAAGTAAGAGCGCCCTATTTTCTTTTGCGCGTGACCCGGCGCCAGAAGAAGGCGAATTTCCCCAAGAAAGTTGTGGGCTGCGGCAGGGCGAGAACGTGTGGTGCAGCGACATCGAGGGCGACAGCAGCGAGGACAGGCGAGCGTGGAGTGTGGCGTGCACAGCTTGGCGAAAGTGTTTGAGCTTGGCCTTCAGGAGAGCCTTCAGTCTCGGCGTGTGTTGTGGAAGTCTGTCTGTCTGCCTGCGTGGTCGTCTGGGTCGATCGAAGTTCGTCTCTTGGCAGCTGCGGACGTCGGCCCTTGTGGTAACGTTCACCAGTGCCCTGAGTGCGTCAACTTCGCGTCCGGTAACACTTATTAGGCAAGGCAAATCTTCTCTTCACCCAGTAGACAGGTGCAGCAGAACAAGCAGGACAATAATCCCCACTCCTCTCAGGGACGAGTGCGGGATTTCGGCATCACTGTCAGCGTCACAGGACGAGTGTCAGGCCAGGGTGCCCTAGTGAAAGAAGGACCCCAGGCTTGACATTACATCGTCTCCACCAGTCAGTAGTCGGCGACGGTTAGCAGTCGGCGACGGTTAGCAGTCGGCGACGGTTAGCAGTCGGCGACGGCACCGACAGGGCGTCGTCTCCACCTGTCAGCAGTCGGAGACGGCAGCGTCGGCGACGGCACGGATAGGGCGTCGTCTCCACCGGTCAGTAGTCGGCGACGGTTAGCAGTCGGCGACGGTTAGCAGTCGGCGACGGTTAGCAGTCGGCGACGGCACCGACAGGGCGTCGTCTCCACCTGTCAGCAGTCGGAGACGGCAGCGTCGGCGACGGCACGGATAGGGCGTCGTCTCCACCGGTCAGTAGTCAGCGACGGTTAGCAGTCGGCGACGGTTAGCAGTCGGCGACGGTTAGCAGTCGGCGACGGCACCGACAGGGCGTCGTCTCCACCGGTCAGTAGTCGGCGATGGTTAGCAGTCGGCGACGGCACCAACAGGACGTCGTCTCCACCTGTCAGCAGTCGGAGACGGCAGCGTCGGCGACGGCACGGATAGGGCGTCGTCTCCACCGGTCAGTAGTCGGCGACGGTTAGCAGTCGGCGACGGTTAGCAGTCGGCGACGGTTAGCAGTCGGCGACGGCACCGACAGGGCGTCGTCTCCACCTGTCAGCAGTCGGAGACGGCAGCGTCGGCGACGGCAGCGTCGGCGACGGCACGGATAGGGCGTCGTCTCCACCAGTCAGTAGTCGGCGACGGTTAGCAGTCGGCGACGGTTAGCAGTCGGCGACGGCACCGACAGGGCGTCGTCTCCACCTGTCAGCAGTCGGAGACGGCAGCGTCGACGACGGCACGGATAGGGCGTCGTCTCCACCGGTCCGTAGTCGGCGACGGTTAGCAGTCGGCGACGGTTAGCAGTCGGCGACGGTTAGCAGTCGGCGACGGCACCGACAGGGCGTCGTCTCCACCGGTCAGTAGTCGGAGACGGCAGCGTCGGCGACGGCACGGATAGGGCGTCGTCTCCACCGGTCAGTAGTCGGCGACGGTTAGCAGTCGGCGACGGTTAGCAGTCGGCGACGGTTAGCAGTCGGCGACGGCACCGACAGGGCGTCGTCTCCACCTGTCAGCAGTCGGAGACGGCAGCGTCGGCGACGGCACGGATAGGGCGTCGTCTCCACCGGTCAGTAGTCGGCGACGGTTAGCAGTCGGCGACGGTTAGCAGTCGGCGACGGTTAGCAGTCGGCGACGGCACCGACAGGGCGTCGTCTCCACCGGTCAGTAGTCGGCGATGGTTAGCAGTCGGCGACGGCACCAACAGGACGTCGTCTCCACCTGTCAGCAGTCGGAGACGGCAGCGTCGGCGACGGCACGGATAGGGCGTCGTCTCCACCGGTCAGTAGTCGGCGACGGTTAGCAGTCGGCGACGGTTAGCAGTCGGCGACGGTTAGCAGTCGGCGACGGCACCAACAGGGCGTCGTCTCCACCTGTCAGCAGTCGGAGACGGCAGCGTCGGCGACGGCACGGATAGGGCGTCGTCTCCACCAGTCAGTAGTCGGCGACGGTTAGCAGTCGGCGACGGTTAGCAGTCGGCGACGGTTAGCAGTCGGCGACGGCACCGACAGGGCGTCGTCTCCACCTGTCAGCAGTCGGAGACGGCAGCGTCGGCGACGGCACGGATAGGGCGTCGTCTCCACTGGTCAGTAGTCGGCGACGGTTAGCAGTCGGCGACGGTTAGCAGTCGGCGACGGTTAGCAGTCGGCGACGGCACCGACAGGGCGTCGTCTCCACCTGTCAGCAGTCGGAGACGGCAGCGTCGGCGACGGCACGGATAGGGCGTCGTCTCCACCAGTCAGTAGTCGGCGACGGTTAGCAGTCGGCGACGGTTAGCAGTCGGCGACGGTTAGCAGTCGGCGACGGCACCGACAGGGCGTCGTCTCCACCGGTCAGTAGTCGGCGACGGTTAGCAGTCGGCGACGGCACCAACAGGACGTCGTCTCCACCTGTCAGCAGTCGGAGACGGCAGCGTCGGCGACGGCACGGATAGGGCGTCGTCTCCACCGGTCAGTAGTCGGCGACGGTTAGCAGTCGGCGACGGTTAGCAGTCGGCGACGGTTAGCAGTCGGCGACGGCACCGACAGGGCGTCGTCTCCACCTGTCAGCAGTCGGAGACGGCAGCGTCGGCGACGGCACGGATAGGGCGTCGTCTCCACCAGTCAGTAGTCGGCGACGGTTAGCAGTCGGCGACGGTTAGCAGTCGGCGACGGTTAGCAGTCGGCGACGGCACCGACAGGGCGTCGTCTCCACCGGTCAGTAGTCGGCGACGGTTAGCAGTCGGCGACGGCACCAACAGGACGTCGTCTCCACCTGTCAGCAGTCGGAGACGGCAGCGTCGGCGACGGCACGGATAGGGCGTCGTCTCCACCGGTCAGTAGTCGGCGACGGTTAGCAGTCGGCGACGGTTAGCAGTCGGCGACGGTTAGCAGTCGGCGACGGCACCGACAGGGCGTCGTCTCCACCTGTCAGCAGTCGGAGACGGCAGCGTCGGCGACGGCACGGATAGGGCGTCGTCTCCACCAGTCAGTAGTCGGCGACGGTTAGCAGTCGGCGACGGTTAGCAGTCGGCGACGGTTAGCAGTCGGCGACGGCACCGACAGGGCGTCGTCTCCACCGGTCAGTAGTCGGCGACGGTTAGCAGTCGGCGACGGCACCGACAGGGCGTCGTCTCCACCTGTCAGCAGTCGGAGACGGCAGCGTCGGCGACGGCACGGATAGGGCGTCGTCTCCACCGGTCAGTAGTCGGCGACGGTTAGCAGTCGGCGACGGTTAGCAGTCGGCGACGGTTAGCAGTCGGCGACGGCACCGACAGGGCGTCGTCTCCACCGGTCAGTAGTCGGCGACGGTTAGCAGTCGGCGACGGCACCGACAGGGCGTCGTCTCCACCTGTCAGCAGTCGGAGACGGCAGCGTCGGCGACGGCACGGATAGGGCGTCGTCTCCACCGGTCAGTAGTCGGCGACGGTTAGCAGTCGGCGACGGTTAGCAGTCGGCGACGGTTAGCAGTCGGCGACGGCACCGACAGGGCGTCGTCTCCACCGGTCAGTAGTCGGCGACGGTTAGCAGTCGGCGACGGCACCAACAGGACGACGTCTCCACATGTCAGCAGTCGCAGAAGGCAGCGTCGGCGACGGCACGGATAGGGCGTCGTCTCCACCGGTCAGTAGTCGGCGACGGTTAGCAGTCGGCGACGGTTAGCAGTCAGCGACGGTTAGCAGTCGGCGACGGCACCGACAGGGCGTCGTCTCCACCTGTCAGCAGTCGGAGACGGCAGCGTCGGCGACGGCACGGATAGGGCGTCGTCTCCACCGGTCAGTAGTCGGCGACGGTTAGCAGTCGGCGACGGTTAGCAGTCGGCGACGGTTAGCAGTCGGCGACGGCACCGACAGGGCGTCGTCTCCACCGGTCAGTAGTCGGCGACGGTTAGCAGTCGGCGACGGCACCGACAGGGCGTCGTCTCCACCTGTCAGCAGTTGGAGACGGCAGCGTCGGCGACGGCACGGATAGGGCGTCGTCTCCACCAGTCAGTAGTCGGCGACGGTTAGCAGTCGGCGACGGTTAGCAGTCGGCGACGGTTAGCAGTCGGCGACGGCACCGACAGGGCGTCGTCTCCACCGGTCAGTAGTCGGCGACGGTTAGCAGTCGGCGATGGCACCAACAGGACGTCGTCTCCACCTGTCAGCAGTCGGAGACGGCAGCGTCGGCGACGGCACGGATAGGGCGTCGTCTCCACCGGTCAGTAGTCGGCGACGGTTAGCAGTCGGCGATGGATAGCAGTCGGCGACGGTTAGCAGTCGGCGACGGCACCGACAGGGCGTCGTCTCCACCTGTCAGGAGTCGGAGACGGCAGCGTCGGCGACGGCACGGATAGGGCGTCGTCTCCACCGGTCAGTAGTCGGCGACGGTTAGCAGTCGGCGACGGTTAGCAGTCGGCGACGGTTAGCAGTCGGCGACGGTTAGCAGTCGGCGACGGTTAGCAGTCGGCGACGGTTAGCAGTCGGCGACGGCACCGACAGGGCGTCGTCTCCACCTGTCAGCAGTCGGAGACGGCAGCGTCGGCGACGGCACGGATAGGGCGTCGTCTCCACCGGTCAGTAGTCGGCGACGGTTAGCAGTCGGCGATGGTTAGCAGTCGGCGACGGTTAGCAGTCGGCGACGGCACCGACAGGGCGTCGTCTCCACCGGTCAGTAGTCGGCGACGGTTAGCAGGCGGCGACGGCACCGACAGGGCGTCGTCTCCACCTGTCAGCAGTCGGAGACGGCAGCATCGGCGACGGCACGGATAGGGCGTCGTCTCCACCGGTCAGTAGTCCTCGACGGTTAGCAGTCGGCGACGGTTAGCAGTCGGCGACGGTTAGCAGTCGGCGACGGCACCGACAGGGCGTCGTCTCCACCTGTCAGCAGTCGGAGACGGCAGCGTCGGCGACGGCACGGATAGGGCGTCGTCTCCACCGGTCAGTAGTCGGCGACGGTTAGCAGTCGGCGACGGTTAGCAGTCGGCGACGGTTAGCAGTCGGCAACGGTTAGCAGTCGGCGACGGCACCGACAGGGCGTCGTCTCCACCGGTCAGTAGTCGGCGACGGTTAGCAGTCGGCGACGGCACCGACAGGGCGTCGTCTCCACCTGTCAGCAGTCGGAGACGGCAGCGTCGGCGACGGCACGGATAGGGCGTCATCTCCACCGGTCAGTAGTCAGCGACGGTTAGCAGTCGGCGACGGTTAGCAGTCGGCGACGGTTAGCAGTTGGCGACGGCACCGACAGGGCGTCGTCTCCACCGGTCAGTAGTTGGCGACGGTTAGCAGTCGGCGACGGCACCGACAGGTGTGATGTCTAGGGGGTTTATCTAGAGGACCCTGGTGTCCAATCAAGCGTCAGGCCTCGCTCGCCTGGGCTGACCTGGCCACCCAGTGGTGCATATTTCTACAGACACAGGCTCTCAAACCAAGGGCTCAGTCCCAGACTGATTCCAACCCTGACGGTGGCGGGAGGGGGAGTCTACAGCGACCTCAAACCCCTTAGAAAACACGCGCAAACCGTCGTCGATGGTGAGGCCTTGTGGCTGCTGCACTTCTGGACGCGAAAGCTGGCCGGCTCTCGTTTCGGCGCCTGCTTCGTCGCTCCTTGATCCCTCCCTGTACTGCACAAACGAGGCGCACGCACGCACAGGCGAGCGTCGCACACAGTGGCGTCGGTATTCTTTGTCCGACCCACGCTCTCAAGAAGAGAGGCACGATAATTCAGGACGCACCCTACACAGGCCAACAAAAGCCTAGCGCTCACACACACGCTGTCGACACACGCGCTCAACGCGGCACGGAGCACCAGAAAGAGACGGCTTTCTAGCTCAACGGACGCGGAGCACCAACAGGCGTGGACTTCTGAGCTCAACAGAGAACGGAGCTCTAAGAAAGTGAGGAACGGGCGACGGGGGAAAGTGAGATGGGCGAGAGCGAACGCTGCACATGGCGGACAACGCGTAGCAAACGCTGCATCGATTTGCATACTCACGTTATTCACAGCTGCGAACGCGTAACTCGCGCTATTTGCATACGAGAAAGGAGATAGCTGGTCGTAAGATCGTAGGGGATCATAGGCAGGTCGGAAGGGCAGGGGCGTAAAAAGTCGCGGACATTACATTCCCGCCCGCACAAAAAGAAACTCCGTTTCTTGTTCGGGGGGTATACGGTAGTGTGGAGAATCGACGACAACGATGCTGGGCATGATCGCCAGCTTACGGGGCTCTGGACACGACCAATAGCGATCGCGGAGCGTGAATGGGGTACAACAACAACAGGAAAAGAAAAACAACAGCAACGCTAAACAGAGAACGGCAAAGGCCACTGCGTCGCTGCGTGTGCGTCATTGTCTTTGTGTCTGTCTGCCAGTTTTGATGTGGTTTGCGGAAAGTCTGGAACTAGAACTAGGAAGTATACATAGACCAGGCACCATAGCGGATTCGGTTGCGCAACTGCGCGGGCGGTAGGACGCGTGCAGGCAAAGGCCCTGAGCACGGAAAAGATCGGCCGATTTCTTACCTACGAGACAAGGCCATCAGACAATCTCGCCCAGATTGGTGAATCGCCACTAACAAGATGGGTGCCAAGAAGAAAACCGGTAGAGTGGTGTGTGTGCTTTCCGCGGTACTGACAGGGACTGACAGACTGCCTTACCTACAGGGTGTGGGTTGGACTGGGTGTAAATTTGAGAGGCCTAGCCTACCCCTTTTTTGCAGATGACTGCCATTTTTTGTAGGCCCAAGAGCTCTCTACACCAACCAAACCGGACCCTGTGCCCACCTGGGGACCATGAGCAACCCTCCTGAAGCTGACCTGTTGAACACGCGGGTCCAAAGACCTAGCGTCCAGTAGATCACTCAACAGGCGCCGAGCTGACTCAGGCTGGCTCATTTGTTGCACTGTGTACTCGTGTCCTGTGTCGGTGTAGCTGCGTTGCTGAGAGTGTACCATGCTTTGACTGATCCTGTGCTGCACCTGGGACGTGAACGCACAATTTGGGTATTCAACCAAAACTGGTTTGCAAACCACTGCGTCGTCCAGTGCAAGTCTTTGCACAGTTGTCAATACTCTGCTCTGTCTGCACTGTGTGCTACACGCGCATGAGAGGACAGGCTCCATGGGCTGGGACACTTGGGGAAGAGGAGAAGAGGGGTTGGGTAGGCTACCAAAGCTGCCACGAACTCTCCTACTGGGGGACGTACTGTGTCTGATGAGACGACTTCGGAGAGGCTGCAGATGCTGCTGGGGTGACGCCCTCGGAGATGGCGGCGCCAACAGGCTGTTGACCACAGAGTTCGACGCTGGAGGCTGCATCTGCAGGAGTCTGGCTGGAGGCGGGTCGATGAGCCCAACGTGCTGCACTGCGCTCGACGCTGGAGAGTCCACCACCACCGACGCTGGCTGGAGAGGCACAGACGGTGTGGGCTGCTGCTCGACAGGGAACGCCAGCTGCTGAAGCGGCTCAGACCGAAACGACGACCAACTCGACTCAGACTGCTGACCATCCTCTCTGAACACTGCGTCAAAAGGTGTATGCGTTGTGACTGAACAGACGATCGGTGTACCATCCAGGCTCACGTTTGACGGAGACGACGGACCAGAACTGTCCATGCCCATGCCCAAAGGCGAACTTTCATCGAGCACCGTTCCCTTGCCGTGGGCAAGTGATGCTTCTGATGAGGGCACGCGTCTGTTCCTCTGGCGACGTCGTTTGCGTTTCACAGTGTACACCGAACACGACGCGTCTGAGACGACAGGACCACTTGCGAGCGTGGCCTGTGCTCCAAATTCTCCAGATGAGGCAAAGTCGCGCCACGATGTGCCATTCAGCGCGCGCTGGGTGTGTGTGCGCGCTACCTCGTCGCGGATTGCCTTTTGTGTCGCGCGCTCCTCGGCAGCCTCCTGCTCGCGGATCGCGCGAAACTCTTCCCACGAGTTGGCTTCCCACACATCGCGGGGCACCACAGAAGCAGAGTTAACGTACGCAGAACCTTGACCACTTCGACCTCCACCTGGGCCATTACCACGACCACGGCCTCGCAGCTGCGCGCGCTGTGAGTCTGTGTTGTATTGGCGACAGTCCCTAAGGAAGTGACCTTGCTGACCACAGTAATCACAAATCGGGATGCCGTCGCGCGTCTGCGACTGATTAGGTCGGAACCTAACGACTGCTTGACCTTGCGCGGGGGCATTTGACTGAGCCTGCTGTGTCAGCGCCAACTGATGTGGTTTTGGTTGGGAGAAGGGAGGACGGAAAGGAACGCGCTCGTCGCTGCCATGCCAGTCATCGTAGTAATCCTCCTGCTGGTGGTACTGGTTCAACCTAGGCGGTGACTGGTCCTGTGCTTCCCAACTCTCGTCGCAGCGCAACGAGTTACTACTACCATACCGATGGCGGCGTACCTCCAGTCGCTGCTGCTCATGAGTGATCGCGGACACAAAGTCATCTAGGCCTTCCCTACCAGCTAGAGCTGCGATGTGGCCAAACCTATCCGGCAAAGTGCGCAAGAGCGTGCGTTTCACTTCATTCTGACGCGCATCTGGCAGCATTTCCGGATAAGCACTAAGAACCAGCTGCTTGACGCGCGAAACTACCTTTTCAATTGGGTCGCCGCGCCACTCGAATTGTGTAAGCTGCAGGAACGCGACGTCAGCGTGCTTGTCGCTCCTATACAACTTAAGTAGCAGCTGTTCGATTTCTCTGTATTCGATGTCCGTCCGGCCAGTCTGTTCATGCAACTGCATTATAGACCGCTCGGCATCTCCACCAAGCCAAGACTCGACGAGAGGACCCCAAAGACTCTCAGGCGTCCTCTCAAGTCGCATGGACCGACGGAACCGATGAAGAAATATTTCGACAGTGACCTCGTCTTTGTTGTGATCGCCAAAGAATCGACCAATGTCCGGTGCGCTGCTCGCGACGACGCACGCGCCATGCGTTGGCGGATTGGGATTGCTTTGCGCGTGAGACAAACAAGACGGAGGCAACTCGTTGGCAGAGCGTACACAGTCATGCGTTGGCCGACTCTGATCGAACGCAACTGGGACACCACCAGAGGCATCAACCTGTCGCATCGACGATCGCGGCACCCGCTCGCCACTATTCGTTTGTTCGTGCGCGTATGCGAGTGACTGGTGGACTTGCTGAGTACGGGTCGGCGGCACTCTGGGTGGCTCCGCTCTCTGTCGCTGCCGCGCTGACAAACGCTGTGTGGGGGCAGCAGCAACAAATGGAGCACGACCCTCTGGCGGCCGCGGGGGACCTCCCGCCCGCACAAAAGAGCTGACGCCCTCGTCAGACGTCGGAGGGTGAGCGAACGGAGGGGCGTCAAAAACGGGGGTTTCGTCATAAACAGCGTCGTACTCGGGGGGAAGATCGCGCTGAACGAGGAGCGCGGGCGCCGATTGGGTGGTTTGGCACGAGTGGTCGACCGTGGGAGATGGATACTGCGGTGCGGGGGGCAACGGAGCGGACAAGGGAACGCGCGGCCGCGCCGAGGGAGGAGTGGGCGAGCCAGTGGGCGTCGAATAGGGAAGGGAGTCGCGCGAGGTGGAACGGCTCTCTTGTCGCGAGTGCGTGCGGCGTGCTGATGGGCGAGACCGGGAACCCGAAGCAGAAGAGGGAGCGCAGGTCTGTTCGATGCGAGACAGGCGCGCGGTCACGGCGGAAAACTGCGCCGAGAGATGTTGGATAGTCTCGGCGAGAGACGGTTGCGGCTGCTGCATGGGGGCGGCGGGCGCTGGCGGCGCCGGCGGCATGCAGAAGCGGCAGAAGGGATGGTTCGGGTCCGGACTGCGGGGAAGGCAACGCTCGCAAATGGGAAGACAGCAGGAAGCGACGGAGCACGTGCGCGGATTCGACGTGGTCCACTGACCACAAAAGCAGCACCTGGGTTGGGACATGGTGACCACAAGAGCACAAAAGGCGCAATTAGAACGAGTACGGTAGTCGGCGGAGACAATTTAGGAAAAGGTACGGTACCGCAAACCGAAGCGTGTACTAATCGGTAGGGGTACGGTAGCCAAAAAAAATTTGAAACGCAAAAATTAAGGGACGCCAAATTCGGATATTTCGCGGCAGAAAAGCGGCGAAAAAGGGGCAAAAGCGAGGTGAAGGGACAGGGCAAGGGAATGCAGCGAGAAGTTGACCGCGAAAAACAATTTCCTACTCGACCAAAATCGGCTCAAAAGTCGACTGGGAGTGAAATCGAACTTTTGGGGGCCAAAACTCCTACAAGGGATGGGAAGCGAGGGCGAAACACGACTGTATGCCACCACTGTGATGTCTAGGGGGTTTATCTAGAGGACCCTGGTGTCCAATCAAGCGTCAGGCCTCGCTCGCCTGGGCTGACCTGGCCACCCAGTGGTGCATATTTCTACAGACACAGGCTCTCAAACCAAGGGCTCAGTCCCAGACTGATTCCAACCCTGACGGTGGCGGGAGGGGGAGTCTACAGCGACCTCAAACCCCTTAGAAAACACGCGCAAACCGTCGTCGATGGTGAGGCCTTGTGGCTGCTGCACTTCTGGACGCGAAAGCTGGCCGGCTCTCGTTTCGGCGCCTGCTTCGTCGCTCCTTGATCCCTCCCTGTACTGCACAAACGAGGCGCACGCACGCACAGGCGAGCGTCGCACACAGTGGCGTCGGTATTCTTTGTCCGACCCACGCTCTCAAGAAGAGAGGCACGATAATTCAGGACGCACCCTACACAGGCCAACAAAAGCCTAGCGCTCACACACACGCTGTCGACACACGCGCTCAACGCGGCACGGAGCACCAGAAAGAGACGGCTTTCTAGCTCAACGGATGCGGAGCACCAACAGGCGTGGACTTCTGAGCTCAACAGAGAACGGAGCTCTAAGAAAGTGAGGAACGGGCGACGGGGGAAAGTGAGATGGGCGAGAGCGAACGCTGCACATGGCGGACAACGCGTAGCAAACGCTGCATCGATTTGCATACTCACGTTATTCACAGCTGCGAACGCGTAACTCGCGCTATTTGCATACGAGAAAGGAGATAGCTGGTCGTAAGATCGTAGGGGATCGTAGGCAGGTCGGAAGGGCAGGGGCGTAAAAAGTCGCGGACATTACACAGGGCGTCGTCTCCACCTGTCAGCAGTCGGAGACGGCAGCGTCGGCGACGGCACGGATAGGGCGTCGTCTCCACCGGTCAGTAGTCGGCGACGGTTAGCAGTCGGCGACGGTTAGCAGTCGGCGACGGTTAGCAGTCGGCGACGGCACCGACAGGGCGTCGTCTCCACCTGTCAGCAGTCGGAGACGGCAGCGTCGGCGACGGCACGGATAGGGCGTCGTCTCCACCGGTCAGTAGTCGGCGATGGTTAGCAGTCGGCGACGGTTAGCAGTCGGCGACGGTTAGCAGTCGGCGACGGCACCGACAGGGCGTCGTCTCCACCGGTCAGTAGTCGGCGACGGTTAGCAGTCGGCGACGGCACCGACAGGGCGTCGTCTCCACCTGTCAGCAGTCGGAGACGGCAGCGTCGGCGACGGCACGGATAGGGCGTCGTCTCCACCGGTCAGTAGTCGGCGACGGTTAGCAGTCGGCGACGGTTAGCAGTCGGCGACGGTTAGCAGTCGGCGACGGCACCGACAGGGCGTCGTCTCCACCTGTCAGCAGTCGGAGACGGCAGCGTCGGCGATGGCACGGATAGGGCGTCGTCTCCACCGGTCAGTAGTCGGCGACGGTTAGCAGTCGGCGATGGTTAGCAGTCGGCGACGGTTAGCAGTCGGCGACGGCACCGACAGGGCGTCGTCTCCACCTGTCAGCAGTCGGAGACGGCAGCGTTGGCGACGGCACGGATAGGGCGTCGTCTCCACCGGTCAGTAGTCGGCGACGGTTAGCAGTCGGCGACGGTTAGCAGTCGGCGACGGTTAGCAGTCGGCGACGGTTAGCAGTCGGCGACGGTTAGCAGTCGGCGATGGTTAGCAGTCGGCGACGGTTAGCAGTCGGCGACGGCACCGACAGGGCGTCGTCTCCACCGGTCAGCAGTCGGAGACGGTAGCAGCAGGCAAACTGAGAGGCACTTTGCGAGCCGCCGCCAACTCGCTGAGTTTTCCGCCGGGCAACAGCACACACAGTGCGTCGTCTACCGAATCCACAAAGTGCGGCTTCAGCAAGCCCTCCGAGCTGATGTTGTCGTTTGGTTTGTCGCCATTCATTTTCTAGCACAGTTTTTCTGCATTCAACTTCAAAAAAAAATCCGTGGCGAGCATGTGGGGCGCGCGTTGTTTTAGTATTTAACAGTTGAGCATCGAGAGTCAACGCATTTAAAATATTATGGTGTTATAGAGAGTTGTGAGAGAACGAGGAGTGATTAAATTGGTGAGAATGTCGGAGCAATAACCCTGCGAAAACGCGAAAAGTATGCAGCAGCAGGAATCGAACCTGCGACCCTCATAGAGGGTGCCTGGCTTGCCGGGCCAGCGCCTTAAACAACTCAGCCACACTGCTGCGAGTTCGCAATCGGGAATTGCTCCTTATATAGGGAGGTCCTCGTTAGAAGCGTGTTCCTGCACGCTTTTTAGCCCCAAACAGGCGGCTATGATTGCTGTGGTCGCGAATCTGCAGACCTAGCAGCGGTAATTACAATGAGAGGTGTTGAGTCTCAAGCTCCCTAGCCTTGAGAAATGTGAAATAGAGAGTTGTGAGAGAACGAGGAGTGATTAAATTGGTGAGAATGTCGGAGCAATAACCCTGCGAAAACGCGAAAAGTATGCAGCGGCAGGAATCGAACCTGCGACCCTCATAGAGGGTGCCTGGCTTGCCGGGCCAGCGCCTTAACCAACTCAGCCACACTGCTGCGAGTTCGCAAACGGGAATTGCTCCTTATATAGGGAGGTCCTCGTTAGAAGCGTGTTCCTGCACGCTTTTTTAGCCCCAAACAGGCGGCTATGATTGCTGTGGTCGCGAATCTGCAGACCTAGCAGCGGTAATTACAATGAGAGGTGTTGAGTCTCAAGCTCCCTAGCCTTGAGAAATGTGTAATAGAGAGTTGTGAGAGAACGAGGAGTGATTAAATTGGTGAGAATGTCGGAGCAATAACCCTGCGAAAACGCGAAAAGTATGCAGCGGCAGGAATCGAACCTGCGACCCTCATAGAGGGTGCCTGGCTTGCCGGGCCAGCGCCTTAACCAACTCAGCCACACTGCTGCGAGTTCGCAATCGGGAATTGCTCCTTATATAGGGAGGTCCTCGTTAGAAGCGTGTTCCTGCACGCTTTTTAGCCCCAAACAGGCGGCTATGATTGCTGTGGTCGCGAATCTGCAGACCTAGCAGCGGTAATTACAATGAGAGGTGTTGAGTCTCAAGCTCCCTAGCCTTGAGAAATGTGTAATAGAGAGTTGTGAGAGAACGAGGAGTGATTAAATTGGTGAGAATGTCGGAGCAATAACCCTGCGAAAACGCGAAAAGTATGCAGCGGCAGGAATCGAACCTGCGACCCTCATAGAGGGTGCCTGGCTTGCCGGGCCAGCGCCTTAACCAACTCAGCCACACTGCTGCGAGTTCGCAATCGGGAATTGCTCCTTATATAGGGAGGTCCTCGTTAGAAGCGTGTTCCTGCACGCTTTTTAGCCCCAAACAGGCGGCTATGATTGCTGTGGTCGCGAATCTGCAGACCTAGCAGTGGCTTGCCGGGCCAGCGCCTTAACCAACTCAGCCACACTGCTGCGAGTTCGCAATCGGGAATTGCTCCCATAGGGAGGTCCTCGTTAGAAGCGTGTTCCTGCACGCTTTTTAGCCCCAAACAGGCGGCTATGATTGCTGTGGTCGCGAATCTGCAGACCTAGCAGTCAACCAAGCCAGGCACCCTCTATGAGGGTCGCAGGTTCGATTCCTGCCGCTGCATACTTTTCGCGTTTTCGCAGGGTTATTGCTCCGACATTCTCACCAATTTAATCACTCCTCGTTCTCTCACAACTCTCTATTACACATTTCTCAAGGCTAGGGAGCTTGAGACTCAACACCTCTCATTGTAATTACCGCTGCTAGGTCTGCAGATTCGCGACCACAGCAATCATAGCCGCCTGTTTGGGGCTAAAAAGCGTGCAGGAACACGCTTCTAACGAGGACCTCCCTATATAAGGAGCAATTCCCGATTGCGAACTCGCAGCAGTGTGGCTGAGTTGGTTAAGGCCCTGGCCCGGCAAGCCAGGCACCCTCTATGAGGGTCGCAGGTTCGATTCCTGCCGCTGCATACTTTTCGCGTTTTCGCAGGGTTATTGCTCCGACATTCTCACCAATTTAATCACTCCTCGTTCTCTCACAACTCTCTATTACACATTTCTCAAGGCTAGGGAGCTTGAGACTCAACACCTCTCATTGTAATTACCGCTGCTAGGTCTGCAGATTCGCGACCACAGCAATCATAGCCGCCGGTTTGGGGCTAAAAAGCGTGCAGGAACACGCTTCTAACGAGGACCTCCCTATATAAGGAGCAATTCCCGATTGCGAACTCGCAGCAGTGTGGCTGAGTTGGTTAAGGCGCTGGCCCGGCAAGCCAGGCACCCTCTATGAGGGTCGCAGGTTCGATTCCTGCCGCTGCATACTTTTCGCGTTTTCGCAGGGTTATTGCTCCGACATTCTCACCAATTTAATCACTCCTCGTTCTCTCACAACTCTCTATTACACATTTCTCAAGGCTAGGGAGCTTGAGACTCAACACCTCTCATTGTAATTACCGCTGCTAGGTCTGCAGATTCGCGACCACAGCAATCATAGCCGCCTGTTTGGGGCTAAAAAGCGTGCAGGAACACGCTTCTAACGAGGACCTCCCTATATAAGGAGCAATTCCCGATTGCGAACTCGCAGCAGTGTTGCTGAGTTGGTTAACTCGCTGGCCCGGCAAGCCAGGCACCCTCTATGAGGGTCGCAGGTTCGATTCCTGCCGCTGCATACTTTTCGCGTTTTCGCAGGGTTATTGCTCCGACATTCTCACCATATTATGGTGTGCTTCTCTCCGTACAATGGTACAATTGTACAATGGTACAATGGTTTAGCTTTTCCCC
>JASAMY010003634.1:0-29473 GCA_030248085.1 Paralinhomoeus sp. GSCO2_6 | reverse complement strand
CCTGAGGACTAAACGCAGACCACACCACACTTGTCTACGTAGATGACTGCCAGCACTCGGTTTATTTTATTTTATTTTTCAATGTGACAGTGTTGCAGCAAGAATGCAAAATCTGATGCCTAATAAACAACCATGCAAATTTAAATTCTTTCCGCCAACTTTCCTTACCGTCCGAGCGCCTCTGTCCATCGTCCTTTGCAACTGCTCGGGCGTCCCGAACCCTAGGGTTTCGCATGTAAATTCTTCCCATTCCATTGTGTAAGTTTAGTTGATTACCAATGGCGGAGACGACGAAGCTGATGGGAGAGCGACCGGGCAGATTTCGGTTCGCGGCTCCGGCGACGCCGAGGAAGACGGAGCGCAGAGGATCGGAGCCGTCGCAAAAGACGAACACCGCCGTCCACTGCAGTCGCCAGTCGGCAGCCACGCCCACCACCACGGACTCGGCCAATTCAGACAGCGCGCGTCTGAACTGAACGACTGCGCTGGGGCTGGATGTGGTGGTGAGATGACTTGCTGCTTGTGGCGACGCTAGGGGGATCGGCAACCCGACGCATTACGATGTTCAAGGTTAAATGACTTCCTGAACCCAGACACGCCTCGCGCAGCCCTCACACACCTGGCTAGCGCCGTGGGCAGAGGTTTTCCAAAGTTGGGGTCGGCCTCCACTTTCTTCGCGCCATAGGGCGTCTTGTAGACGGCGAACGTGCCCTCGTCAGCAGTGAGAGTGCCGTCCAAGGCAGTCGTCTCTTTCGATTCGTCGACGGCGAGGAACTCGACTCTGAGCGGAGAGCCAGCCAGCTGACTCGGCGACCACGACGACGACTCCGCTGCCGCTCCGTCGACGTTCGTGACGTCAGCCAAGGCCTCAGCGCGACCGCAACGCGTCCCGCACGAGTACGGCTCCTGCAATCACGGACTCGAGGACTCGAGGGTCGACTCAACTCCACAAAAAAGGTGTAGTTTAAATGTAACTGGGATGTGCATATGAGCGGCCACTTCGTATGGTATGAGTACGATGATTGATGTTCGACGACGTCCGCTCAGACTGCAAACGGACCTTGTCTCCCAGCGCGACGCTGACGAGCACAACGGAGTCGAGATCTGTCACACCGATTAGATCGGCGAGCAGTTGATCCGCTGCATTTCTTCTCGATAATTGACGGAGGCGCAATTCGTCCCATTCAAACGGAGCGCTAAGATCTTCTCTGAAAAACAAATGATTAGAAATGCATGCATTGAAGAAAGTAAAAAACGCTGTGTTGCAGTGTAAGGAGCAGAGTACACAACGCACGCACTCACTCACTCACAAACGCACGCACGCACGCACGCACGCAACACACGTGAGGTATCGGGCCAACGCACGTCTTGAACCAAGAATAGAACTATACCTTCGCAGGAATTCTGACAGTGCTTTCACCAACATTTGTTGAAGGCGCTAGCTAAATTGCGGTGTGTGTGTGTGCGACGTAGGCTTAGGGAACAATTTCGTTTAACGCGCACAAGAAAATTTGAATTTTCAAATATTACGCATAATGTCGACTAGTCGGTGCGTTAACGAGTATCTACTGGAAATAAATGAGTATCTACTGTCGCACGGTACAGCCGAATTGAAACATGAGTGCGATACGCCGTGCTGATAGTAGAATGCTGATAGTTTTGTGCGAACAGAATTGCCCTGGTGGTGCGTTTGGGTGAATGCAGTAACCGTTCGACACGTAATAAACCTAAGTGCCTAGGCTAGACACCTACCTAAGTGATATACCATGAGATGAGCAGTAAATTTACACTGAGATTAGGATGAAAATATGATTGACGAGAATGAGGTACACATTCAGATCCACACGTCTGCTGGTCGTAGAACAGCAGGTAGATATCGTAGATGTCTACCTGCTACTCCTCTCTATGTCTACCTAGCGACTCTTCGCTGCTGTTGTCTTCTTGCGTGCCGATGGACAGCAGCGACCGCGAATCATTCCGGCGGCCCAACCCCTGCTGTCGCGCGCGAGGGTCGACTGTGCGAATGTGTCGACGTTCCAGACCTGGCCACTAAAACTGCCGCGACCGAGCGTGCGAGCGACCGAGCTAGTCGATAAACGTGCCGATGTCCACAACTCAGGCACTCAGGCAGTCTGACAGACTATGTACGCGACGTAGTACAGTGCATCAGCGTCGCCTACACACGCGTCAATTCGTACGACGGATCGCCTTCCCGCGAGCGTGTGCATACTGCAGTATCGTGCTTTGCGCTACGTCTACTTCGACTGTCCGTGTACTCTACGCGCACGTGTACTTCATGTGTTTGCGCGTTGCCGATACTTGGTAAACTATTCCTTTTGGTTTGCGTTGATGCCTCCTTATATGACAAGCGCTGTTTTCTCTTGACGGTTGTATAGTAACGTGTTGAATGAAATAAACATACATACATACATACATACAACTCCGCTTCTGCCACTAGCGTTCGCCGCCGCCGCCGCTCGCGAACGCCACCGGCGACGGCGGTCTCTCTCCGGCAGCGTTGCATCCGCCGCTGCCAACTTCAGGCCTTTTGCGGTTGGCAAGGGGCCCGCATGCGGGTAGCACATGTCAGGGTTGTTGGCGTCGGGTGCACGGCCCCACTCCCGTCAGTTTTGATGCACCCACAACCCTACCAGACCGCAAAACAGGCGACTTTACCTAACCTGACACTACCCTCAATTTTGGTCACCACCCAATTTAACGGACAACCAACGGATTAGTAAACCGAATCAACAGGTTCTGCCTGAATTTGCGCCGTTTTTAAGAACCTATTCGAATGACTGTTCGGGAGACCTGTTCGGGAGACTGTTCGGGGAGTAGATACTCGCCAACATGCGTAGGTGTCAGTTAAATGCAGCACACGTTAAATGCAGCACACGTTGTATGTGATAAGGGATGCAGACATGCAAGCAGGTTGTGTATCCAAGCAAGTTGACTTCCGCCGCATTTCTTGGCTTAAGGTTGGGCTTAGGCTTAGGCTTTTCTTAGGCTTAGGCTTTGCTTAGGCTTAGGCTTTGCTTACGCTTAGGCTTTGCTTAGGCTTAGGCTTAGGTTTTTGCTTAGGCTTTAGCTTAGGCTTAGTCTTAGGCTTAGGCAGCGAAAGTCAGTCTACTTGCCTGCATACTTTACCTGCCTGCATTCTTTATCATATACAACCCGTGCTGCATTTAAACGTGTGCTGCATTTAAGCGTAACCGATGTACTACTCCAAGTCAGAAAGAATATTGGAACAGAAAGTTAGGAACAAAGTAGCCAAAATGACGCAAACAGACCACATACTCAAAAGATAAAATTTCCATATCTACATGAATTCTGCTAATTTTTGCAACTCGTCGTTTCAGTTCAGATCTACAGGGTGGCGCACCCTTGACTGGAGCGCGTTTGCGGATGAATAACTCTGGCGTTCTCAACCAATTTACTTAAAACTTCACATATCGGTAGAGCACAGCCTAACTTGGACTTCCACCTTGTGTCATCGAAATCGACGAAGTCGCTTCTAAATCATAGAATCTTAAAGGGAAATCCCGATTTAAAGGAAGTGTACCGTATTAACCTAGTTAGACCCTAGGTATTTTGGCACATTTTTCTCTTCTAAACCCGTCCCCTTCCAATATGTTCCTCCCCAATCTTCTCTGACACCTCCCCACAGCGTTTCAACGACTCTGCTACACGTATGCGTATGAGTATCCATTTATGTTTTTGATTTCAGACAAAAGAATAAATTATGTATTTAGTAACGGTGAACATGAGATAAGCTTTTGAGTGATGATGTTGTGTGAAATTCGCACAAGTGGGCCGCGACATTCACACGTCTTGTCAAAAACGCCATAAACAATGAATTGCACGTGAAGAGTCAGCACAGAGGATAAAGCGCACCGAATTATAACGTCACGAATCCGGCATTATACAATGGCTACAAGAGAACTGTGTCAAGCTATCCGTGGAAGTCATGTTGGCGGCACAGGCATTGCGATGCGAGTATCTGTAGCACCCCAAAGCAAAACGGTACACTCCCTTGCCCGCATCCCCAAAATGGATTAGCACATACCCTAGTGCGGAAAATCCAATAGCAAAACAACTGACAATGAACAAACATTAGAGCAGAGTAGGGCAATGGACCTTACGGTCTATCGATGCAAGCAAGCTCTAATCCGTTTCTAGTTGTCAGAAGTCGCTTGCGGAGGGCGTGGGTGGGGGGGGGGGGGGGTTGGGCAAGGGAGGGGTGCCTACGCAGACCCATGTACGCTCTATCTAACTTACAGCGGTTGCAACAGTCATTCGGTCAGAGCAACTCTAAGCGTGCGCTCTTCCACGCTAAGACCGCCGTGAGGATGTCCGCTCTGTCAAGGGAGGTGTCGAGCTGCTTGGCCGACATCGTAGACTTGTTGGGCGCTATTATGGTGTCGTAATCTGAGAAGCCGTTTGAGCAACGATCCACGGAAGACACGGAGCTTCTGTCGGCAAGCACTTGCCAGCAGCGCGCCATCTCCAGGTGACGCGACAGGGAGTCTGAATGACCGGTGAATGAAATTGACCGGTGACCGGTGAATTGACCGGTGAATGAAACACGACAGTGCAATGGTCTAGGTAATCAGACGCATATATTGGAATAGAAATAATTTTCGAAAGTAGTATCATGGCAATCAAAAGGCTGCACTGGTGCGACTGGTACCACGCATGCCTATGAGTACGAATGCATTCGTAAACGTAGCATGTTGAATAAGCTACCATCGTGTATCCAATACAGTAAGCAGCAACAAATAAAATGACAAGTACACTCAGACTCACTCACACTCGAGTTGCACACCACACAGATACGGACCTAGCTGTTCCATCACGTCTTGTGGACCAGCATTGGACGCCGTGGCAGTGCCCACACCATTTTGAAATAAATTCACCACTGTATGCAAATAGGGCACCGAAATGCGTTTCATCAACTTGCTATGCGTGGCAAAGTAGGAGCCATCCTCCAACTGAGATAGCTTCTGACTCAACTCCAAGGCGAATAAATTGGACAGATTGGGATGCGTTCGACACAGCTCCAGCCATGTGGAGCACTGAAAGAGCGCACTTGCATTAATAATACAGCCAAACACTATGAATATATTAGAAGCATGGCATCACATGCAACGTATTTATAGAGAAACGTCGGTTTCGGTTTGCTGGACTTTTCCTTATAGAATATGCATTGATTCAGATCAAAATTGTCATGATTTGAAAGCACCAGCAGTCAGCATCGTGTGATATACCTCTGTGAGGCGCTGCAGCGCGTTAGCGACCGTACTGAAGGAGAATAAATTTGCATATTTGTTCAGTAGACACTGCGCCACTTCTATCCAGAGCGCCAGAATTTCCACCGACTTCTGTGCCGACACGGTCACCAGGTAGTTCAATTGCTGCTCTCTGAAAATGTCGTATGCCATCATTGAAATTGTATTTCCAACTTAGGTTGTATCCATTTTTTTCGCCCGCTAATCAACCTGTGTATGACAGCGGCCCTGAGCTTGGAAGAGTTGGGCAGCAGCAACAGCTTTACACCCGTCATTGCTGTCGTGGAGCCGTCACTCTCCTCCCTCAGAGCCGACAAGAAGTCCACGTCGAATTCGTGCAACAATTCCGAGATAGTTTGGCAAGAGTTTTGCGAAGTCAATTTCTCGCAGAAATCGCACAGGGAAAAGGTTCGACTGCCCGGCCGATCCACGTCGCCGATGGGACTAGAACGTACCAATATGAAAATAAAAGATAATGTGAAAATAAAAAAACGTTGTTTTTAGGTTGGCCCTGGCCCGCATTGGAACAAATCCCTTAGCATACCAGTACGCAAAGTGTACACAAAAGGCGCGCTTCTAAGAGCGCGCAAACAAACGCACTTCTACCTAAAAAATGAACGCGCTCAACTGAAAAAGCCAAACACCTGATTCTAGAGCCATCGGTGTTGGCAAAGTCCGACACGCAAGCCGAATCGCGCTCCGATGATACTGTCGATTCTCTGGAATGCATCTCGTGTTTACCTTTCAGAAAGTTGTGCATACAAGCGCAAATGCCCAATTGTCACACAGGTACATACGTGTTATTCCACTGGAAACGATTCAGCAGAACACGCACAGGCAAATTCTCATTCATGCAGAGAGTCACGCTGGCAGACATTCACTTCACATCGACAGTCATTCGCATTGCTTCGAATCATCCATTCCCATACCGACTGCCCACCTGGGCGTCAGACAGCTGGGCGGGGCGCTTTCGCTGTTGTTTTGCGCCTCCTTCAGACTGACGCGGCTACACTGTCTGCTCTGAATCGTGCCATTCGACAGTGTGTCCGAGTTGGTGTCGGCGCCGGCCGGCAGGTGGCTGTAGTCGCTGAAGGCCGAGGAGCTGTGACGCGGCGAGTCGAACTGCTCGGCACCGTGCGAGTCGGATCTCCTGGGACTGCCGAAGTAGATGGGCTCGTCCATCTGGTCGTAGTCCAGCTCGCAGTACTCAAACGCCACCCTCCCTACCTCCTCCAGTCGGTGTACTCGCGTGCGTGCTAGTATGCTACCTCATTGTAGTCGTCGTCGTCCTCGTTTCGTTGCGATCCCTCCTGGCTATTCTTCTGCATCGCTTTCGCAATCGTTCTCTGTACGTCGGCGCTGGAGCGCTTCGGAAACGAGCTGGTCACTAAACGTGAAGAACACGCACAATTACTCGAGTTGCATGATCACACGTGTGTCAACGTCACAGTTTGGGGCGAACCGCAACAACATTAGCGCTTAGTGAACAGTGAACACAAGTACAACGGTAAAGTCAAATACGCATGGAGTTCCCGCAACGCCCTCACAACGCTTTTCGAAGAGAGGAACACTCACAGGACGAGTGCTTGATGGTCATGAGGTCGGCGGCGCTGCGGTGGTGCATCATCGCCTTCCTGCCTGCGGCCGACTGGAGTTTGAGCTCGCTCGTCCACTTGTGGAAGCCGGGCCCCAGCTTGTGCGCGCCCAGGGAACCGGGTGTCCTGGGCAGAGGCCTCGCGAGCAGGTGCGCCGCGTTCTTCACGTCCGCCGCGTACGCAACCGCCCCGCCGCGCGGCGGCGTCTGCTGCTGTCGGCCTGTTGCAGAAAAACGGTTGGCGCGCTTGTTTATTCGCGGCCGCGGGTGGCGGCGAGCAGCCAGTCAGTCACACGGCGGCGAACGTCGAAAAAAGCAGCGATTCGAACATGGTCCGACCGAAAAGGGCGTGGGAGCGGAAACGCGCACAAAGGCAGGCCCGACGACACGATGCGACGGACAAGCGGCTGAGGACGAAGCTCGGTCGTGCAGAAACTCACTCCAACGCTCACACGCGTGCAGTGGGAAATGTGAGGTACATATCACGCGGTCATGGCGAACATTCCATATCGGGGCAAGCAAATCATCACACAGTCCCAGCCAGTGCGTACGCACACCCAGACACACAGTCGGCCAACTGACCGTTTTCGATCAACCACTGCACTTCCTCGTATTCTTCAGTCTTGTCACTGAGCTGGTCATTCGAAGAGGACTTCGCCTCGGCGACTGGCTCGAGAGGCGAGTCGGTGGCCCGCACGACGGGGTCGCCCAGAGTGCAGTTCGAGCCGTGCGTCAACGCCTTCTTGTGAAACCGGTAGAAGTCGAGCAGGTCCACTACGGAGTCGAACAGTTCTCCCTCGAACCGGTAGCAGTACTGACTGGCTCCCTGCGCAGCGCTGGAGGGCCCCTGCGCCAGTTGGCGCCCTATCCGAAAGTGGGCGGGCCCCTTGGGCCCAAGGCAGGTGAGCGTCAGGTCTCCGGGCGCGGAAATGCAGTCGCGTAGCAGAAAGTCGCCCCGCGACCTCAGCACCGCTTCAGAGGTCAGCCTCGACATGTTGCCGTGGTAGTAGGGCTGTCTCTGGATCTCCGGTGCTGCCTGGCTCAGATTGGAGAAGCTCGACTCGAAGCCTCTGCCCGGAACTGGAGTGTCGTAGCAGTCGTCCGAAGATTTCGCCTTGACGACCGCAGTTCTCTTCTGGTACAGTCCGACGTTCTTCTTGGGAAAGGGAGTCGGCATCTGAGGTCGACGTTTCGGCACTGGAAGCAAAGTCAATTCGGAATAGAAGCTACTCAGAAGCGGTTCAGAAGAAGACTGACCAGTGGGCGTGTTTGGCGAGCCGGTCGAGGAAGTCCTGAACTCGGACAGACTTTCGAGCATGCTGACCCTGTGCTGGGCGTCCCTGACGCCGAGTCGCGTCAATTCTATGGCGGTGAACCGACAGATCTCCTAAATAAATACGAGACGTTCTGTCTGCGCGGGGTGGGTCGGCATTCGGCGCTCGTGGGGTGGGGGTTGCGCTACGTACACGAATGCATAGTTAATGTCCAGGCTGTCGTGGACATTCGTCTTAAGCTGACGGCCGAAGGGACCTAGGGGCGGGAGCTAATACAACGGCCTAAGCAAACAGAATTACTAACGAGACCATTGTGGAGGGCGACCGTGGTCAGCTAATCCTATAGAGTGGACGTGGACCCCGCACCCCCCCCCCCCCAACCCCCGGCGGCTAACAAGCGTAGTCGCACGCACGCACGCACGCAAACGCGTGTCCGGCTGTACGTCGACGCCGTGCGCTTGGCCGCAGCTTTTCGGTTACTAGCTGGCAGGGAGCTAGCTATCTGCAGCTGCAGCTGCCACGCCAATCGCCGTGGGGCAATTAACCCCACACGGCGGTGGGAGGGGCCGGTAGAAAAAGCGAATGGATGGCCGCCAACTGCCAGTTAGGAAAGCAAAGCCACGCACCTCGACTTCTTTGAACGGGGCAAAGGCGGAACCGTAGCTCGCCCAAAGACCGAGGGAGCGCAGCCAATCGGCCACTGATGGGGGCCGCTGGGCCGCGGTCGGCTTCGCGTCCATCTGTTCTCCTCCAGTCCGTCCGTCCGTTCGCCTTTGTCCGCCCGTGCGTGTCCTTCTTCCTTCCTCCCCTCTGGTGGACAGCAGCGCCCGTCTTGGGCTGGACGCGACGCAATGAGTCAGAAGACGTGAAAGAGAGAGGGGGCTCCTCCAGTCAGCGATCGCGGACTGGGAAGGGTGCGATAAAACTTGACTGCCGCTGCCTACCGAATACGCAGCCTACAACAAAGTCGTCTGCGCGCGTAGTACTATTGGGACGAGGCGCGAGGCGGAGGAACGTTTGTTGGTTCGGCCACTCCAAGGCCCTTTGGTTGTTGGGAAGGACAAACAGACGGGGGACAGCCCCGTCGTCCGGTGCGTCCCAACCTAACCTATCTATCTCCGCCCGTCTTGCGCTGTTTGTACAAGACGCCTGCAGTCTGCTGCAGCATAACGTCCCCCCAAGCTTGTGTGGGACCGACCGACACAGACAGCGGAGACCGACAGTGCGCTGCTGACTAACGCAACAGAAAACGGCCAGGTATAAAGGCCGCGTTGTGTATGCGCTCTCTCGCGCGCGCGCCCTGCTGAATTGAGCGCTCATGGAGGGGTGGGGAGCGAACGGTTGCACCGACACTGGTGAATCGTCGTTTCGCCTGCTGCCCACGCACGCCCGAAAGAATGTCAAGCGCCGTCCGTTGCAGTCTACCGTCCTCTCAGCCCATGCGCGTGATAAGCCGTTGATAAGGGAGCGAATTCTTCTCCTGTCCTGAGTCGTTCTCTGCTGTGGGTTGCGTGCGAGCGTTCGTTTGGCTAACACCGGCAACCACCAAGCCGCCAGCGACGGCGACACGAGTAGGCACAGCACAGCACAACCGGCACGGGGTCGAGAAGTTGCGGCTTAGTTAGGAGTCGAACGAGTCGAGGTCGAATTCGTCGAGTTTGTCGTTCTTCTCGTTGTAGTAGTCATCGGGACTGTCGATCTTGTTGGCCTCGTCGTCCTCGGCCTGGACCATCTTGGACGACTTCTCACAGTTTCTCTCGGAGGCGCAGAAGTCGGCGCTGATCCTGATGAGGTCCTCCTCCAGGTAGACGGTCGTGCTGCCCATGGGCAGGTCGAGGAGCTTGGGGAACTCGATGCCCTTCTTGAGCTTGGCCGCGTACGCGTCCTTGACGACGAGGTCGAGCAGACTGGAGACGAGGAAGTCGAGGCTGTTCGCCGTCATCTCCTTCACCTGGCTCCGGACGTCCGCCAGCGTGTACTTGTCGATGTTCAGTTTGGCCGAGAGCACGTAGTCGCGCAGCTCGAGGTCGACCAGGGAGCACCAGAGCGTCAGCTTGCCCACCAGGAACCTCTTGCGCGCCGAGAAGTCCTTCTCGGCCGCGAACGCCTGCACCTCCCCATCCATGACGATCTTGAAGCCGTTGCGCTGAATGCTGACGTCGGGGTAGCTGGTCGGCTTCATGCTGATCTCGATCACTTTTCCCGGGAACATGGTCTTCATGCTGGGAAAGAGACTGCCCGCGCAGATCTGGCCGTTGGCGCAGTCGACGGCGAAGTAGGAGGCGAACACGGCCAGATTGGGGTCTCGGCCCGAGAAGTAGAAGTCGAACACCCGGAACTGGTACATCCAGTACAGGAGGCCGGCCGTCGTGTAGTTGGTCAGGCGGATCTCGATCATTCCCTCCTCGGCCTGCGGGGTCGCGGAGGAGAAGAGGCCTCCGGAGAGGCCGAGACTGGCTCCCGGCTTCGAGTAGGGCGGCAGGGCCTGGGGCCTGAACGGCAGGTCCTTGTCGACGATCTTGCGGTCTCCGTGCTGGAGGACGGCATAGACGTTGCCTCTGTGGGAGCTGACGACGTAGTCGTTGCTGAACTCGATCGGCCTCACGAGTCCGTAGTCGATGTTGAACGCGTCGAAGATGTTCGTGTCCTCCTGCGCGTGGAGCATCCGGTTCGTGATCGCCGGCACCAGGTCCGTCGCGAACTTGGTGCAGATGTGCTGCTGGAGCACGTTCGTCACGAGCGTCCTGATCGAGCGGTCGTGCTCGGCCGAGAGCACGCGCTCGATGAGGCCCTTGGCGAACTGGACCTTGACGTCGCGCGCCGACAGCTGGCAGTCCTCCAGCGTCACACCCAGCAGCTTGCCGCTCTGAAGCAGCACAATGGCCACTTTAGTCGCGAACGAAGTCACTACGGCACGAGAGCTTAGCAGACCTTGTCGATGTCGGCGCTCATGACGAGGTTCAGGTTAATGTTGTAGATCTTGATGCGCACTGTGCCGCTGCCACCCAGTCGGTTCACCTTCGCTTTGTACCTCGACGTCGTATCGATCGTCAGATGCGAGATCTAGACATCGAGAACTGTGTAGACATTTTTTCTTGGAAACGGTAGCTCTCCTTTATCGGTTCTACCTCGGGTTTCGTACTCGTCATATTCTTACCATTAGTAGAGTGCGAGTGAGTACCTTTGGCAGGAGTTGTGCGATACTCACGATACGAGTGCTCACGCATCACGATGCACCACAGCAATGCCGTAAATAACAGATTGCATGATGCAACTACTGTAGCGTGTGTGTATGTTTGAACAATGTAATAGGCTTACGTATACGTTTCGTATACGGTGGGTGCACAAGGAGTACCGAAATGGGCGTCCATTTTCAACAGCGCTCTCTACTCTGGGCAGTCACCGAAGGAGTCGAATGCATTGGACGCTTTTTGAAGGACTTATGTACGTCTATATTATTTGAGGTTGGCCGAAAGTTCTGATATGGTGGCATCGTTAGCTTGTGTCAGCTATTGTAGCACGAGTGTCAGTGTGGTACCGTAGCGTGCGCAGCGCCCACCTTCCAGTTGATGCCGTATCCAGAGAGCACCTCGAAGTTGGACTGGTAGGTGTGCGTGTTGAAGCGGTGGACGCGCAGCCCTAGGAGCTGGAAGGAGACGTGCGCGCCGTAGCGGCCGATGAAGGAGTGCGCGGTGCCGCTGCGCAGGAAGTCGCCAATGCTCTCCTTGCTGTAGTTGCCCAGCATCGCCAGGCCGCGCGGCGTCAGCCGCAGCTCGAAGCCCGCCGGCTCCGCCGCTGACAACAAACGAGCCGCTTTCAAGTCGTTTCAGGACGCAAATGCTTGGTTCACGCTGTACATTCGGTTCTTGCATGCAAATACGGTAGATTGGCAGCCTTCCAACCGGTGACGTCATTACGGGCACAGTGCGCCACTCACCGCGGGTGCATGCCGCCAAACAGAGCAGTAGTACCACCAGCAGAAGCGGCGACGGCGTCAGCAGCTCTATTCTTCTCATGTTTTTCTGTACGTGGACGCGCGAGTATCGACTCTGCGGCGGCGTGTATGCGCGCGCTCGCGCGTGCTCGCGCGTGTGTAGGCAATTTTCTTCTCAGAAACGGCGCCTGCCGTGCAGACAATGCGTCGTCGTCGCCGTCAACGCGCACACGCCTGCGGTCGGCACCTATTCCCTCCCCCCCCCACCTTCTCCACCTCACACGTGTCGGCACTCAAGAACGCGACGACATTGCGAGGAAAAACAGTGCGCCGGCGCGAAAGGGGCGCGGTTTGTGTCTTCCAAACTCTGCATAAAGCTGAGAGCGCCGCCGCTGTCTTCCCAAGACAGGTTTATCGCTCCACGCGCAAGTGCGTGGGTGGACGCCCACTCGCCCTCCTCTCCCAGCTGTGGCGAACACACGCAATTCTGTGCAACTGTGATTCCATTAGGCGCACTGGAAGTTCGCCACAGCCAGAACTCATGCAGCGCACAACAACGTGACAACCGACAACGAATTGCGGCGAGCGACGTACCTACAGTGTATGTACTGTATAACAAGTTGCTAACAAGTGAACAACACGAGTCTTCTGCGCTCTTTGTTGATTGTAGAGCGAAGAGGGTCACTCACAGTATACCGAAATGCGCACTCACAATATACCATGCGCACTCACAGTATACCGGAAAAATACTATGTATGTACATTGTATAGTAATTACATGTGTGAACGACCTGTTTATTCGCGTACATAATGCGGCATAGCTAGATCGTATGCTTAAAATCGGATTTTCAGACGATACTGCGACGATTCTCGCATAGGAATAGTATCCGATTGCAAGCGCACTGAGCTTGAAAGCTCAACCTTTTCGATTTCATTGTGTCTACTAGCTAATGGACTGAAAGGGCATTTTCTTTTGTCACGCTTCAAAAGAATGAACGCTCTCCGCCCTACATGTACTCACCAGGAGCTCAATTTCGATGCTGTGACATACAGGACCTATACACCTATGTAGGTAGATTAGGTATACATGTTGGTTAGTTAGCTACATAGCAGTTAGTTCAGTGACGGTACCCATGGTTTTCGTCAACAGGAGTGCGAGAAAGGAAGTACACACCCTAGCCATCACAACGCGCGTGCCATCGGCTTGAGAGATCACGAAAGTTTGTAGAAGGCAATCTTTGACTGACCGATTCAATGTTGAGACGGCGCAAGCTCGTTGACCGTTCGTTCGTCCGTGGAACTTTCGAGAAACTATGATGCACTCAAGAAATGTCGATGCTTGCGTTTTTCTAGCATGTCGTTCCGTATTTACAGCTGCGTCGTGTGCTCAAGCAGCGGCTGACGCTTCCTGCTGTCGCAATGGCTGAAGTGCGAACGCGAGAAGCTAGCGGTCGGCGCATGGGACTGGAGCTGGACGCGCGGCGGGCGTGCGTACATGATGAACGCGTGTCCGTTGGGCGAGCCTCTGGGGGCGCTGCGTTCGGAGTTCTGCCGCGAGGCGCCGCCCTGCTGCAGCGTCGGCGTGTCCGCGATCGTCTCCATCAGCGTGCCCTTGCGCTCGCGCATCTCGAACTGCGCGCTCTTCCTGCCACGCAGGAAACTACATACATACCTAGGTGAATACAGTAGGATGGATGGATAGCCCGCGCGTGCGTGCGTGCCCGCCTTGTGTCTGGCGGTGAGTGTGTGGGTAAAGTCAGTCAAAAGGCGCCCACCCCCGCAGTCGAAAGCTCGAGTTGGCCTCCAGCTGACGGGAAAAAGACCGCTTCACCGCCTGCCGAATTTCGCCATTCATGAAGCAGTAGAGAATGGAAATGAAAATGCCCTGAACGGATTCGAAGTTGTACGGTACTGCAGTGAAAACTTTTCTTACTGTACTGAAGAAAGCGGAGGCACCTGCGAGTTCTGCATGACCGTCGAGACAATCTGCTGCACGACGCCGTGAGGGTCCAGCTCGTAGACGATCGACAAGTTCGACACGCCCAATAAGGGCACCTTTTGAAATAGATTTGCGGTTAGTACATAGGATTTTTAATTTGAATGGAAAAGACGCATTACAAACGCACAAACGCACACGCACTCACACGTACGGTAGGTCGGCCAGAGTGCGCACAAACCAAAAGCAAAGTGGCCTTGATCGTCTTCCAAATCTTTTTCGACTCTGCGATCTGTTCGGCGCGCAGTTTCCGCACCAAAATAACAATAACTCCGAGAAGAAAGCCGACGTTCAGCTGAACCATTTCATGGTCAGTCTCTTCAAGGTGCAATGCCGTTCTAATCATTCCAAAAGGCTTACGATCAACGCGCCGCCAATCACACCGCTGATGAGGAAAATGGCGTTGCCTTTGTCAAAAGGGTGCCAGCAGTACACCTGAATTATCAGATTAGAGAGACCAGTTTTATGTGACTAGACGCCCGTAGCGGCCTTCGGCCACTCAGCCACCTACATAGCAACCCAGCCCTGAGTCAGCCACCGTGTTGAGCTTGTTCACGTGCCAAGCGCAGCTAACTGGCAATGTCTCAACCGCGATAGCCAATCAGCATGCCATTGAGTCAGTCCACGTGTCGAGCGCTAGCTGTTCGGCATGCCAACTGGTCCGCATGACGAGCGCACTAGTTGTTCAGTGGATCGACTGGTCCGTGTGTCGAGCGTTCTAGCTGTTCAGCAGGTCGACTCGTCCACGTGTCAATGCAGGCGAGCTGCTTAGCCGGTCGAGTGGTCCATGTGACCAGCGCACTAGCTGTTCAGCATGCTGTCCAGTCTGTGTGACGAGCGCGCTAGCAGTTCAGCAGTCTGACTGGTCTGCGTGACAAGCGTTCTAGCTGTTCAGCACACTGTCCACTGCGTCCAGGCCGCCTGTCAATCGCGCTAGCTGTTCAGCATGCTGTCCAGTCCGCCTGTCGATCGCCCCAGCTGTTCAGCATGCCGTCCAGTCCGCCTGTCGATCGCGCTAGCTGTTCAGCGTGCCATCCAGTTTGCCTGTCGATCGCGCTAGTTGTTCAGCATGCTGTCCAGTCCGCCTGTCGATCGCCCCAGCTGTTCAGCATGCCGTCCAGTCCGCCTGTCGATCGCGCTAGCTGTTCAGCGTGCCATCCAGTCCGCCTGTCGATCGCCCCAGCTGTTCAGCGTGCTGTCCAGTCCGCCTGTCGATTGTGCTAGCTGCTCAGCGTGGCATCCAGTCCGCCTTTCGATTGCCGCAGCTGTTCAGCGTGCCATCCAGTCCTCCTGTCGATCGCGCTAGCTGTTCATCATGCTGTCCAGTCCGCCTGTCGATCGCCCCAGCTGTCCAGCGTGCCGTCCAGTCCACCTGTCAATCGCGCTAGCCGCTCAGCGTGCCGTCCAGCCAGTCCGCCTGTCGATCGCCCCAGCTGTTCAGTGTGCCGTCCAGTCCGCCTGTCGATCGCGCGAGCTGTTCAGCGTGCCGTCCAGTCCGCCTGTCGATCGCCCCAGCTGTCCAGCGTGCCATCCAGTCCGCCTGTCGATCGCCCCAGCTGTCCAGCGTGCCGTCCAGTCCACCTGTCGATTGCGCTAGCTGCTCAGCGTGGCATCCAGTCCGCCTTTCGATTGCCGCAGCTGTTCAGCGTGCCGTCCAGTCCTCCTGTCGATCGCGCTAGCTGTTCAGCATGCCATCCAGTTTGCCTGTCGATCGCGCTAGTTGTTCAGCATGCTGTCCAGTCCGCCTGTCGATCGCCCCAGCTGTTCAGCGTGCTGTCCAGTCCGCCTGTCGATTGCGCTAGCTGCTCAGCATGGCATCCAGTCCGCCTGTCGATCGCCCCAGCTGTTCAGCATGCCGTCCAGTCCGCCTGTCGATCGCCCCAGCTGTTCAGAGTGCCGTCCAGTCCACCTGTCAATCGCGCTAGCCGCTCAGCGTGCCGTCCAGCCAGTCCGCCTGTCGATCGCCCCAGCTGTTCAGTGTGCCGTCCAGTCCGCCTGTCGATCGCGCTAGCTGTTCAGCGTGCCGTCCAGTCCGCCTGTCGATCGCCCCAGCTGTCCAGCGTGCCGTCCAGTCCGCCTGTCGATCGCCCCAGCTGTCCAGCGTGCCATCCAGTTCGCCTGTCGATCGAGCTAGCTGTGCCGCGTGCTGTCCAGCCAGTCCGCCTGTCGATCGAGCTAGCTGTTCAGCATGCCATCCAGACAGTCCGCCTGTCGATCGAGCTAGCTGTTCAGCATGCCATCTAGTCCGCCTGTCGATCGTGCTAGCGCTGCCGATCGTGCTGGCCGCGAAGATCTGCCCAAGTCGTCCGCCATACGCGTCCATCAGTCCTGAGCTGGCGGGCGTGCCGAATCCCTCCTTTCTGGTTGCCAGGGCGCCTAGGTCGACGCGTCTTTTGCAGTGGTTCGCATTTTCACAAAGCGTTTTTAGCGACTTGGACCAATTTACTAACTGTTGGCAAAACGCTGTTGACATCTGAGACCAGTTCTAGCGATGCCGGGTCGAACGAGCTGTGTCGCATCCTTATCCGTGCGCGCGTGCGATATTTCTGTCGATTTTGTTTAGTTTTTAGGATCGTTTGTTTCCTTCTTGCCCCTTTAGGTATACTACTTTCTTTAACAAATGAGAGTGTAAGAGAATCAATGGTCGCACCAAAATATTTGTCCCAGAGCGGTATTTTCGCCATTTATATCAGCTTAATATTGAGAAGCGAATAGCGTCTGACGAAATGCGGAGCGAGACCGAGTCGAACGAGCCATCGCCCGTCCGGATCTGTCGAGCCGTTAGAGAGTTATAGCCCGGACGCACAGACAACCGCCGGAGTTGTAAGTAGATTCATTGCAGGCAGTCTGTACAACAGTACAACAGTCTGTAAATAGAAGTGGCTGCCTGTATGGAGAACTGGTGCTTCATGTGCAGTTCAATATTAATGATCTAAGCAATCTACACAGGTACGTATTGTACATGTACGGTACGCACATACACACCGTGTTAAACGCAATTCTACAAACGAGTGCACTAGTCCACCTCGACACTAGTCATTCTATTGTGGTGTCCGTAGCGGACTCGATCCGTCCAGGCGCTCGAGTGTAGCCACGCCCACGAGGCGGTCACCAGGCCGGGCACTCCTGCAATCCTTTCACTGCTTCCACGCAACCGTTTGTTTAGTAAGCAGTTGAGGAATATGTTTTGCAATACCGTAGTTAGCAACTAGGTATAATTGTTTTTGTTTTTCATAGCAAAGGTACTGAGACAATTGTTTACGACGGGAGTGCTGCTGCCTAATAAAACAAAACAAAACAATTCCTCTGCGTGCTCATATCCATTTCCTCTACCCGACTGTTACTTGATCGGAACGCGGAATGAGTTACGGTAAAGTCGATTGATTTTCGTAAAAGGGGCCGTCATAAAAGGCTTCATTCTAGACTCGCTCAATCCGAGCGAGAGACGACAACAAAAGACGACGCCTTCTCTCATTAGTGCGTCTGTTGAGGGAGGGTCAGGCAGCGTACCCCATCCAAAGAGAAGGTAGAGGTAGAGCGGTCCCTCGGAGTGGCGCATGGCGAGCACGGTGAAGCGACTGATGAGGTAGGCGCCCTCGACGAACATCCACGTGACCGAGGCCACCTGCGAGTAGAGCATGAGGAAGAGCAGCGTCCGGCACCAGCCCTCCTAAAAGGCGACCATCCACTGGACGCGCTCTCGCCGCCTCCTTGCTCGGGAAGCGTTTTTCGAAAGTGGCGAATCAATCCCCAACCAAAATCTTCAAAACTTCAAAAATTGAAACGGTATACCAGGTCGAGCCTGGGCACGACGTTGATGCCGTAGGGTCCGACGCAGTCGATGAAGAGGTCGACGCTAAACGCCACCGTCCAGGCGGCAAAGATGACGAATCGGAAAATAAACGCGACGCAGAGGTTGACGTGAATCGCTACCCGACGGTTCTTGATGGATCTGCAAAAACGCAAAGATAGATGTGTCTAAAAAAAAAAACGAATCTAGACTTTGCAGCAACTCTACCTGAATATGGCAAATATTCCGAGCGAAATGAGCAGCATGATGACGGAGACAGAACAGAGTGACAAAGACAAAACTTCGACCAAGTTTCGGCCTGGGTCGGGACACTGAAAAAAGTTTGTTTTGTTTGGCCTACTTGTTTGGTAAACGCCACGCCACGACAATATTTTAATTCTTGAACACTGTAATATGTGACCTGTAGGTGATATTATTGTATGTTACTTTCTCAGCAACGATGGTCAAACCCCACGCTGTCAACAAATCTGTACCCAGTGAGGGAGGAGTTGTTCATAGGCATTTTCTCTTTCTTCTCCTTACCTTCTTCCACAAACAAAATAAGAATATCGACAGATATCCGTTACGTATCCGCAACATCTACAAGAAAATTTCTAAACCTTCATGCAGTTGCCGAAGGCAAAGCACTGCTTGTCTTTAAAGTCATGAAAGAGCTCGTTGCACGTTGAATATTCCGGCGCTGACCAACTGCCCGTTGAGTTGCAGTAGCGAACGGCGCCGAGGCGCTCTTGAGCTGAAGACAATTTGCTTAGCCTATTGATTGGCACTGTATTCACCTCTGTAATACGCAATCGTATTCACACACACACACACCACACACACACACACACACACACACACACACACACACACACACACACACACACACACACACACACACACACACACACACACACACACACACACACACACACACACACACACACACACACACACACACACACACACACACACACACACACACCACACACACACACACACACACACACACACACACACACAAACAATACGCTCCCCGTGAATTCAGACGCGCAGCACCTGGAATGGGGCATGCGTCGCAGAAGTGCATGGGACAGAGCTCGCGGACGGAGGTGTTGAGCGGCGTGGGCGGCCAGCAGTTGTCCTGCAGCTCGTCGACGGGGCAGTGGAGGGCACTGCCGGCCAGCGACGCCGTCTCGCGCCGCAGCTCCGCGCAGCGCGCCATCACGAGCTCGCGGCGAGACACCTGTCCGCGACCCGGCGCCATCCTCGCCCACAAACAACGCTATCGTCTTGCAGACTGTCGTGCGCTCTTGGCTCTCGACCACAGCTCTAGTCTTGCTGAGTTGTTGTTGTTTCGGACCGCACACGCACATATGAAGACCGCACGCGCACTGGCCCATTAGCAAACACGAGGAGGCGACGACGAGGCGTCGACGAAAAAGCGGGCGACGAATCGATACTAATTTCTCGGGAGAACGACGCATAAAAGTCGGACACTTTTGGCGCCCACACCCCCCCCCTCTTTGAGACTTCTCTCTTTTGACTGCCGAGTGTCGAACCAGTCTAATGATGGGACTCGACGCGTCTCCTTCAAAACACCACCCTCCCCGAAAACAACGACTCGGACGCGGATGTGCCGTTTGGGTGGTACAGTGAGAGAGAATGTATAGCAAAATGAGTGGAGTGATGAGAGGGAGAGAGCTTCAAACTAAGGCATTTATGGCCTACAGAGAGTGCTCATTCACCAGTAACTGGAGCTTCAATAATGCGGCCCGCTTCAATAATACATGCGCGAAGGAAAAGAGCGACGCGGATGTATTTCTGGTCAAACGAAGAAACTTCATTACTAGGTCTTCTTTGAGCCAAAAAATGAGAGAATGACAGCATCGTTCGAATACCCCATACGCGGTGTGTCCCGCGATGCATGTACGAGGCAAATCTCGGCCATTCCAACAGCAACTAGCGGGCTTCGGAAATTAACGGCCACGGCATTCCTAGATTGCCATCGGTTCAGTGGGTTTTTGCCACTTTCTATTTATTCCATTGATCGGTCCACTCGGTTCTGGTATGCGCATATACAAGAGGTACATGTACGTGCGTGTACTAACCTGTGTGCCACTCGTTTTCCTTTTCTGGACGCTTATGCCGTTTCACGATCTGTCGTTGCCTGTTTTCGTTGGCGTTGTCACTGTTGACGCGTGCTGTGCCAGGGTGTCTTCTTGACTCCCCTTTGTTAGTGTAGGTACCTAGTACCTACACGGCTACTGGCCTTTACGGGGGGCGGCGCCTGTTGAGCTATGACCGTCCGCTTGGAATGGAGGCTTGAAAGGAGAGGGCGCGCTGAGGTGAGCCGCCCAGCTTTCCTCTCCCCCCCCCCCTCCCTACAGGCAGAGACAGAATAATCTTGCGAGTCAGGGGGTCACACGCAGCAATTTGCTAGGCGGAGGAGAGAGAATAGAGGGAGGAGGAGGCGCCTAGGCCGTAGCCCCTCCCCGACGCAATTATTGCAAGAGCGCAGGGCCGCCGCTTATGACCGGGGGCCATTAAAGCTCGAGAATAGATCACCGCCGGTACGCAGCGACGGCGAGGGGCGAGCGATGGCTGAATTGGATTAGCGACGGACATCACAAGCCTGTCAGCCAACTAGGCCAAACCGAACGACTTGGTTAGCAGTGGATCAAGATTGAACGTTCCAAGAGGCTCATAACGCACCTATAGTCGTGCTTGTGAAGCAACTGCGGAGCGATACATGCTTGTATAGGTAGGCGGTGCCAAGCCGCTAACGCTCTCCCTTTACTCCATTGGCTCTTTATACTTGTTCGGACCGCGAACAGCTCTTGCGTGTGTGAGTGTTATAGAGTTAGATGCTGCCTCCTCGTCTACTGGGCAGGAACTGACAAGAAAGGAGGGGAAGCGGGCTGGCAGTAGAGTGCCGACCGACACCCGTCCCACGTTTCACTTGCTCGTCCCATATCGCTACCCCGACTAATGCCAAGCTCACAGAAAGCACCACCCCTCTCCATCCTACTCGTCACCATCTCCCCTGTACGCCCAATACATGCAATGCAACTCAGTTGGCCAATAAAAGCGATGGGTTGGAGTCAGGAGATACTTTTTAAGCTGTGTTACAATGGTGGAGAGTGGAGATGAGTACTGTGTTGGAACGAAGAGGAAAGTCGGTGACGTGTGGAAGGAAACATCAAATGAAGCAGTGCTCTGCTTCTCACTGCCATGACAACGCGACTCGTTGTGCCGCTAAGAAGGGAGAGAAGGAGGAGTATAGAGCCATAATTCCAATAGGGGTATTTGTGAGGCAAGTAGTGCTTGTGGCAACCTTTCAGTTCTGTGACGCCGCTACTCAGTATGTGCTGAGCCTACTAATTGATGCGGTGCACGTGAGAGGATACAGTAACATTTTTGCTTCGTTGCGGATTAAGTAGATATACAGGTACAGTAACATGGATTCGAACCCGCGACAAGACAACTCTAAACTTGGAAATCCGTACACAGAGCTTCATAGAGGAAATTCGTCGTGGTGACATCACCGACCGATTAAGGTCAAGCACAATGATCCAGTTGGGCACACTACTGTCATTCACTCCCCTATGCCCAGTTTTTACTACCATTTTCCCCAAGGGAAATGATGTTAATCTACATGGTGGGTGGTGGTACGCAACATTCAAATCGTGCCGCTGAAATCCGCCTCCACAATGTAGCTATGTAGGTAGGTACAATGTACTTGAAAACATCGTCACCTACTGGTATGTATCGTCGATTAGCTTGACCTTGTGCGGTGCACAGTGCCAGCTACATTGGACCAAGGAACCCTTCCATACAACTGCTGTTGAAAGATACTGCGCATATGAGGAGGCGCGGACGTGTAAGGCTAACAAGGGCTATGGGGCTGACGACATCTCCAATCACACCATGACAGACGCGGCCACTTCTCACCGGCTCAACTTCCGCCGCTATTTCAAGAGTAATCTGAACAACTCACGGCTTGCCGCCTCTCGACTTTTGCAGAGACGCTAATAATCTCCCGCGCCGCAGATGCTACCCTCCATGAAAGGGGGACAGACTGATCGATTCCGACGACTGCTCCGCGGTCTTCCTTTCACCTTTCTGCTCTAAGATTAGCTCGAGCCATACGAAAGTCCCGCACAGGAAGCGGGGGGGGGGGGTGAGAAGCCAAAGCATCCGTTTTCGCAGGGACTTTCCTTAATTGGTTTCCATGGTGAATAGAGAGTACGGAAACTGTGATTTGCGCACAAGGCAGGGAGCGCACAAACAATCTTATTAAAAACTGACGACAGAGAAAACGCTATCGTGAGTACAGAAGCTGTATAGAACAACATTGGGTTCTTTCGAAACAATTACTATTTAATGAAGTGTGTAAATAGAGGAAGCCTTTCTACCTTCGAGACTTGCAGAGACGTCGCAGTCAGCACCACTACGGTAGCTATTGTTGGGCAAAGGGCCAAGTAAAATAAAATGCACCACTACCAGAAGGCAACGCAACTGCAGTTGGACGAGCAAACGATTCGCCCTCGTTTAGCCCAAGGAACCGCTGCTGCGCGATTCACAAATACGCAGCCCCTGACACGGCCCACAGACAACCACATCGGCAGAACAACGCCATAGGCATATGGTGCAGAGGAATGTTGTTGTTGTTGTTGTTGTTGTTGTTGTTGTTGTTGTTGTTGTTGTTGTTGTTGTTGTTGGATTAGGGGCAACGCTAGGAGGCCGTCAATGGCCCATGTAGCATAACCATATCCATGACGCCATCCTGTCTATGGCCGCGCAATTAGCCAAATCCCTTCAGAAGAACGCCATTTATAATCTAGGGCAGCGATGGCACGAGAAAATCCATCGAAAGAGAAGGCTTCAGTTTATGCAGTCTATCAAGAATTGGACCCAAGACCGATTTTTTATCACCAAGCCATACGCTGCCTGGTGCAGAGAAAACTTTACGTTGTGGGCTGATCGATGCTAACCATAATCTGTGTGTGTGTGTGTGTGTGTGTGTGTGTGTGTGTGTGTGTGTGTGACTGACTAACACGACAAATGTAGTGACATGATATGGCCGAGTTAGTGAGTCAAACACGAACATAACGACCACCGAACATGAGACAATAATGATACCGTATTTGTTTGTTTTTGGTAAAATTGTCAATTGTTACGATTGTGATTAAGATAAGCGCGGTAGCCCCTTTTACGACTCCAAAAATTTTCGCGCGAAAATTCGAAATGTTTTGGCGGGCTTCTTACGTTTACGACTGTGTACCATTGTAGTCTTGTGAAAAGTTGCTCCGAATTTCCGAAATAAAAGATGGCAGCCGCGCCGATTGACGCAGCCGCTGAGCAGGAGCAACGCGAGATTCAGAAAGAATATCTCGAGTTTCTGGACGATGAAGTGAGAATTCTTATCATTCCACAACCTCAAAATCGAAGTGCCGGTTTAGACAGAGGAAGGGGTGTATTCGGCGCGCGTGCGTGACATGGTCGCCTCGCAGTCGACGCGCCTGCTCGTCGACATCAACCAGTTGCGCAAGAAAATGCCCGAGCGCGCCAAAGCGTGCGTGTTGTGTTTTTTTTGCAAATGCTCTTCAGGGATAGCCACTTGTTGTTCCACTGCAGGCTTCTTGAGTCCGCGGTCCCTGAAGTGGTGTGCCTGGAACGCGCCCTGAAGGAGCTGGTGACCCACGTGGACGCGGCGTACGCGACGGATCGGACGGACTTGTCGGTGGGATTCGAAGGCGCCTTCGGGCCCAGACATCTCTCGCCCAGGACACTCGCCTCCACCTTCCTGGGACAGCTCGTCTGCCTCCATGGAGTCGTCACCAAGTGTACGCAGAGCTGTAATTGACCAGCGTAGCGGGCGGGGGGGAGGGAGGGTGAGAATCTGAGGTTTTTGAAAGGCAGACCACATGAAACTGCCTCAGGCAAGTCTTTTGATAATTTCTCTACAAATGCTCCAAAAAACGGGTCAAAATTCCCTACTTGCACAGCTTCAGCGGGGGCAACCTGGAACCCGTGCAGGAGTGACTAATGCTGGAAGGGGGTGGTGGGGTGCCCTGCACTAGGACCGCCTGGTGACTGGTACCAAACCAACGTTCTTCCCAGTAGGTACGACATAAAATAGGTGCCCGCCCGTTGGGGGTATAGGGGGGGGGGGGGGTATGTACGACTCTGCTACGGACTCGCTATTGCCCTCTGCCTGATGAAACAGTCAGCAGTTGATCGTGTACTGGCGTCAGCGTGCTAGCTAACGTTAGCGTTTTTGTATAGAGAGATGAATGATTTCTTTAGGCTCGCTCGTTCGGCCGAAACTGGTGCGCAGCGTCCACTACTGCGCCGCAACGAAGAAGACCGTCGAGCGAAAGTACACCGATTTGACGTCTTACGACGCCTTTCCCTCCTATGGGGGATACCCGACTGAAGTAAACGTTGGGATTTCTTTATTCGAAATTATCAAAAAAAATGGAATTGTGCGATTGTCAGGACGAGAACAAGAATCCGCTGGAGACGGAGTTTGGCCTGTCGACCTACAAGGACCACCAAACGTTCTCGGTTCAGGAACTGCCTGAGGAGGCTCCGACGGGACAGGTGCGACTATGCGAAACCGGTTTTGATTTCAATCGAATTATATTTACAATAAATTTAGATGCCGCGCTCAGTGGACGTCATATCGGACAGCGACCTCGCCGACGTGTGAGTGTCGCATTCGCGCGCGTCCAATGCGTCTATTTGTCTTTGCACGTTCATGACTGTAGGACATCACATGTAAAGGACTCTCGATCTCGGTCTAATTTTGGTTCTCCGACCTAATATATTGGGGGCAAGTTGTCCAGGGCAACAGTAGTTTCTGTTTGATTGGTGTGATGGGTCGTACAGCTGATCCTCTATATCTGGTTTTGATCCGGACGACTGCCTTGCTGCGCTGGCCAGTTCCCAGTACAGTATCCCTGGATTTACATACCGTAGTGTGTTCTCCTCAGCGTGTGAGCGTTGCAGTCTGTCCATTGTGCGTGTTTAGAGTGCAGCCGGGCGACCGCGTGCGCGTGGTGGGCATCTACCGCGTGCTGCCCAACAAGCAGCAGGGATTCACCACAGGCTCCTTTCGGTGCGTTCCTCCTCCTCATGCCGCTGTTCCACAGTCGACAATGACTGTCATTGAACGGGTGCGCGCGCGCACAGGACGATTCTGCTGGCCAACAACGTGCAGTTGTGCAGCAAGGAGCAGGAACCCCAGCTGGAGGGCGCCGACTACAAGAACATCAGGGCCGTGTCGAAGCAGAAGGTACGAGATACATACGCCTCCACGTGCACGTGCACGTGCATGTCCCCGTGCCGCCTACGTGCATGTCATTGGCGTGTGCGCACGACTTTGGCCCGGCGTACGGGCGAGTGTGTGCGAGCCGACGGGATTGGAGAGTTGTTTTCAAAAAACACCTTGACTACTGAGTGGTGTTGAAATTGTTCTATCTAGTAGTTAGGTAGAGCCTGAAACATTTCCGTCTTAATGGGAAGTGGGACTTGCGTGTTCAGCGCGCGTTCGAGCTGTTGGCGCGCTCGCTGGCGCCCTCGATCTGCGGTCACGCGGAAGTCAAGAAGGCCATTCTCTGCCTGCTGCTCGGAGGGCAAGAGAAAGTGGGCGCGCATCTTCCCAAATCCCAAATGCGCTGCTGCTATCGCTATAACGTGAACTGTCGCGACGTTCAGATACTGCCTAATGGTACCCGACTGAGAGGGGACGTGAATATGCTCATGATCGGCGACCCATCCGTGGCCAAATCGCAGCTGCTCAGGTAATCTTGATATCGTCGATCAGTCCAGGTTATTGATTGGCATTCGAACCGCTCGTTAGCATGTCAACGCAGAGCTGTGGAAAGACAATGTGCGCACTCAATTTTTTTTTTAATTAAGGTACGTGTTGGATTTGGCGCCTCGCGCCATCGCCACCACGGGCCGCGGCTCGTCGGGCGTCGGTTTGACGGTGCGTTTCCTAAATGTCTTGTTTGAGCGAGTTGAAAGTGTTAAAATTCAAATTTATTTGAGGCTGCGGTCACCTCTGACCAGGAGACGGGCGAGCGCCGCCTCGAGGCGGGCGCCATGGTGCTCGCCGACCGCGGGGTCGTCTGCATCGACGAATTCGACAAAGTCATGTTTTATTTTGATTTAAATATGTGCCAAATAAACGGTCTGTGGGTGCAGATGTCGGACGCGGACCGTACGGCGATCCACGAGGTGATGGAGCAGGGCCGCGTGTCCATCTCCAAGGCGGGCATACAGGCGAAGCTCAACGCCCGCTGCTCCGTCCTCGCAGCCGCCAACCCCGTCTACGGCAGGGTACGCTGCTCGCATTCCTCACTGGATTTCGTCAATGCATGCTGATAGTTTGAATACTGTGCCGGAAATCGGCCTGCTGTGTGTGACACACGCTCGCAATCGCACTTAGGCAAAGGGCGCACCGACGCATGCAGGCATGAGAAAATTGAGCAACCATCTCACCATTGGGGGGGGGGGGACGTTTTGGTGCCGCCGCTTCTCTAACTGTGGCGGAGGGGGGGGGGCTGTTGAGGATGTGCACCTGCTCGCAGGAAGGCATCGCAGTGCGCTGCTCTCGTTGCAGTACGACCCCTACAAGAGCCCCATGGAGAACATCGCGATGCAGGACTCGCTGCTCTCGCGCTTCGACCTTCTCTTCGTCATGCTGGACGAGGTCGCCTTTTAGCTTCGTTCACTTTTCAAACGATCTGTATTTGAATTGTGGACTCTTCTTTCTCAGCACAACTCGGCGCAGGACAGGACGATCGCGGAGCACGTGCTGCAGCTGCACCGCTACCGCGCGCCCGGAGAGACGGACGGCGCCGTCGCGGCCGTCGCCAAGGACCTCTCGGAATTCGTCGTCGGCGCCGCCGCCGCAGACGCGCTCCACGGACGCGTCGCCGGCACCCAGGCCGCCGCCGCAGACGTCTACGTCAAGGACAAGGCTTGGATCAACGAGGGCGGCGGCAGGTGCGTGCGCAATAATTGGGTGTAATAGTAGCCGGTAAAAGTGGTCCTTGGGTGGGAGTAGTACCCTACTGAGTGGTGTGAGTGGAAACTCTGGCCATGTGTCTTTCAGAGACAAGATCCTCTCGAAGGCGTTTCTGCGCAAGTTCATCCACGTGGCGCGGGGCTGCAAGCCGCGACTCACGGAGCAGGCGGCCGCCTATATCTCGGAGAAGTACGCCGACCTGCGCGCCGTCGACCTCGAGGAGTCCGCCGCAGACGGCAAGGAGCGGGTGAGGAGAGGGTTCGAGTTATCCTTGCAAGCCGTGTCTGCGCTCGCGCTCCGAGCTGATCGAACACCCCTGATCGAACACCCCTGATCGAACACCCCTGATCGAACACCCCTGATCGAACACCCCCCCCCCAGAACACATTGCAGTATCATTAAAGGAAGACTGTGTGCCCCTGTGTTGCAGACGAGCCCGGTGACGGCGCGGACGCTGGAGACGCTGATCCGACTGTCGACGGCGGTGGCGAAGTGCCGTCTCGCCAAGGCCGTGGACGTGGCCGACGCCGAGAAGGCGTACGCGCTCGTCCACTTCGCCTACTTCAAGGAGGTGCGTCTCGGCAGCGCTGCTCTGCTCTCTGGCGTCAACGCGCGCGACCGCTCTCTTCAGAAGCCCAAGGAGCGCCTGGAGCAAGAGGAACGTCGACGGAAGCGCGGCGCCGGCGAGGAGGAGGAAGAGGAAGAAGATCAAGATCAGGTGGACGCCGATCAAGACGTCGACAAGGAGAACACACAAGCCGGACGAGCCGAGCGCGCCAAGAAACGGTGCGTGTACTCGTAGCGACACGACGCTATGATTGTCGCAAACGAGGACTTCGCTATTTTGGTGTGCGTTCAGAGCGCAAAAGGACTCGTTCGATCCCGACAGCCTCGGCTCGGCCACCGACGCCACCGCTCCCGGTCAGTCTCTTCGTTGTTCCCCATAAAATGTTTATTTCGATGGGAGTGGGGTGCAAAAGGCTTTATTTACTGCTGTATTGTGGCACTCGTGCGCTGTTTTGAATAACAAGCGACGCCTGTATTGGGTCGTAATGGGTTGTATAGACTCGCTGTCGTTGGGCTCAACGGAGCCGTCGAGCAAGCGCCCCAGACCGGAGCCCGAAGCCGTCATCTCCGCCGATCGGTCGGTATTTTGGTGCAGTTCTCCTTGCGCTGAGGAGACATCAGGGACGCACGCACGCACGCACGCGGTTGTAGCTACCAGACGCTGCGTCGGCACGTGCGCGCCGCGTTCGACGAGGCGGGCGTCGACTGCATGGACGAGTCCAAGCTCGTGGACGCCATTCAGACCAAGGTGCGTCTCCCCTCCTCCTTTCCTCGCGCAATAACCCTGCAGTCTGCACACCGCTACCAATACTGCGTGCGGACTACGTATTAAGGAAAAATTTGCAGGTGGCTGCAAAAAAGGTGAATATGTGACGCTATTTTGTTAAAGTCCAGTTTGAAAAAGAGGGGTATTAATCAAGGCACGCCTCAAGCCACTTACGCTTTGCAGCTGATCAACTTCAGTTTGAACAAACCGTGTATAAAAACTGAACCAAACTAAGCAACACGTCACATATTTGGCATTTTTTTGTGTTCGGCTGCATACGAAGGTGCAGTGGCAATTATTAGGACCTACACACACTGCATATGCCGCATTACAGAATGCACACTTGGTTGTGAGACAGACAGGAAGGACCCCATGATCTTGCACATGGAACACGATGCACGCGCAGGCTCGCACGCACGCACGCACGCACGCACGCACGCAAGCAGGCACACGCACGCACGCACGCACGCACGCACAAGATGTAAAATGGTGCATTGCACTATGCAACCGTTGTAGGTCATCATTGGATGAAATGCCAAAAGGGGAATGACAAATGGAGCCAGTACAGTATGTATGCATTGCCTACACATCACTAACTGCAGTGGCAACCTACATGTCACAAATGTTAGCAGGGTGCCGATTATTTATCCAGGAAGTTTGGCTGTGCCAGGTCCATGGTAATGGCCAATGGCAATGCATTGTCAGAGAGAGATGAGATGTGAAAGGGTTGCCATTGCGTTTTGGCTGAATGAGGGTGGCTCGCACAAAAAAATGCCGAATATGTGACGTGTTGCTTAGTTTGGTTCAGTTTTTATACACGGTTTGTTCAAACTGAAGTTGATCAGCTGCAAAGCGTAAGTGGCTTGAGGCGTGCCTTGATTAATACCCCTCTTTTTCAAACTGGACTTTAACAAAATAGCGTCACATATTCACCTTTTTTGCAGCCACCTGCAAATTTTTCCTTAATACAGTGTTTTTTCGGAAGACAAGCATTGATATGCAAAACTATGCAGGCGCTCACGCACGCTCGCACGCATATATGCACACACGTGTGCGCGCCCGCACGTACGCACGCTCGCACGCACGCACCCACGCACGCACGCACGCACGCTCGCACACACGCACATACAGACATAGAGCAGCAGACCAGAACGCACACATGCCCCAGCGTACCAAAAAAAAGCAAATGTAGCGTGTCTGGTGGAATCCCTCAATCGCAGTG